>PVKU01004693.1:0-140482 GCA_004027475.1 Anoura caudifer
TCTGAGTGTGCGATGTGTGTGGTGTGGCCTGAGACAAGTGGTCTGAGTGTGCAGTGTGTGTGGTGTGGCCTGAGACATAGTCTTTGCTGGTAAGTTCTTGTTCGCCTTTCTCTCCTGCCTTTAAGTTTGGGGCTTTCTTTCCTTCCAGTCGGGCCTGGAGAAGAGCATCGACCAGGCTGTGGAGGAGTGGGATATTGAGAAGGCCGAGGAGCTCAGCAACCAGCTGGCCACCCGAGAGGTAAGTCAGGCTGATGGCGCATTTTCTGTGTTTCCAAATTTTCTAAAATGAACGTACATTCCTTTTGTGATCATAAGTAAGCTCAGTATTCAGATATTTGATCTAAGATTTTTCCTTTCGGTCTGTTTTCTTCTCTCATGTTCTGCCATTTATTTAAAAACATTTTTGTTTCTAAATTAAGTTTAAAACGTACAGTGGATATAATCCATGATTGATATTCCACCCTGGATTTTACATAATTCAGAGGGCCTTTTGCCCGTTATGATTAAAAGGCTGGCTTTCCCTTCCTATTTGCATCCTTAACTCGGTTTAACTCGCCCTCGGGCGCGGTGCCTTCCTTACTCTTGCTCCGCGAATGCTTTTCTACTTCAGATTCCGCCCATTTCCCTCAGCCTTAAAGAGTGTTCAGACCTTCTTTTTTTTAACCTATAGTTTATAGAATAAAGCTAATAGATACATGATACGTTGAGTACTCTTTTTCCAAGTACATAGACTTCTGGAAGATTCCGACTTGCCCCTTCTGAGGGGAATATTCTTCTAATCGGGGCTCACTGCTGGGTGTCGCTGGGCAGGGCCCCACGTAGAGAGCTTGTACTGGCATAGACTTTGTTGTGGCTGCTGCTGTCCGTAATTCTTTTTTGTTCTTTCCAGGACAAAAGTTCTACCATAGCCTTCACTTTTAGCATGTCTCTGCCTTCTGCATTTTGTTCTTAAGCTATAACTACTCCATGGGGTTTGATTTCAGGGAAACATCATCTGTGTAAACTGTTGGCTGTAGGTACTGTTCTTTCTTACGCACCCGAAGGCGAGCATTTTTTCTGAGACTAGTGGTGGAATTACCATCTCAGTAAATTTCTCAGTGGAATTACTGTTCCGCTCTTACATATCAGGTGTCCAAAATCTACCCTGAATGACTGTTTGTGGTTGCTGGCCATAAGAATCTTGTGAGGTTTGCGTTTGTACGTGGGGAGAAACAAGTCCAGAAGTGAGGCTTAGGGGTTTGGAAGTTGTCCTTTTTCCCTGAAGCTCCAGCAATGCCCTGGGAGGAGACGGGGTCACCGGTGGCCTCGTGTCGAGCGGCGGTGGCACCTTAGCTCCGCCTGGTCGGCCTCACCTGTTCACTGACGAGCCTTCCTCTCCCTGCCCCTTAGAGCCGCTGGTGAGAACGTACAGGCGCGTTGCCTGGGAGGTCTCAGAAGTGCGTGTTTCCTTGGAGGGCAGCTGGGCCCTCGTGGTGCGTTTTGTTTTGTCATACTGCTGTTTTAGGGGTGGGGCTTGTGTAGTGCAGACCAGGTAGTTTCCATTTTAAGGGTTATTTTCTGTCACACTTTATGACAAATGAGATTGCTATAGAAATACATGATATTTTCAGCATTCGTAAGGATAGCGAACATTTTTCTCAAGTGTTCTTTTTACATCCATACAAAATACATCCATACAAAAGTAACGTTTTGTTCTAGTACAATAAATTAAATTTATTTAGCGTGGGGTTAAAGAATTCTGATGAAAAGAGAAACAATAATTTGGGTCCTATTCTTGTGTTTGTGGAAGTGGAAAAACATCTGGAAAGTGTTTGCTGTTCAGACACAGGCCTCGGAAAGACACTGACGCTGTGTGAGTTAGGTGTGCGTGAAGAGTGACTAAGGGAATCAAGATGGAGTTCCTGGGTGGATGGTTCAGGGCGGGATTTAGGCTTTCCTGTTTACCCCTTCAGTGTCACGCACCGCGGAGATGAGATGGGATTTTGAGAAGTACGTAATTGCACGTTTGGGGCAGAAACCCTTTATAAATTAAATGTATACATGCATGGTAGGTGTCCTTTTGGAATCAGGTGTATAGGTTTTTTAATCAGGAGCATTTTCTTTTTTCAAGAAGCAGTGACTGGGACCAGCTGATAAAGCCTTTGCTCAGAGGCACAGACCCCAGAGTTCTTAAAGCCTTTTCTAACTATAATAAGTGAAACTAATTTTTGATGTTTAACATTTATAAGTCTCTGAAACCAATAGGGCAGAATCGGTATGGAGAAAAATGAAGCCAGGAGTAGAACTATGTTTGAGGATGGACCTTGAAAACAGTTCCTCAAAAATAAGCCCAAATAAGACTGTCAGTCCACTACTGTTGGGATGCAGCCAGTGCATATTTCCCCAGAATCACATTCCCTGAAATTGACGATGACATTAAGGATGTGTGTAGTCTGGTTTGGGGTGGTGGCGGCTCCAGTGCACGTGTTTGAAGCCTGGATTGTGCTGTTATCTTTGGTTTTGCCCACGTAGTAAAGTGGTTGCTTTGAACTCCCTCTGGTTGATTAAATACTTTGTTGTTAACGATCTTGGAGGAGAGATGAAGTGAAAAATATACTTGGGTTTGTATATTACCCAAGTATATTGGTGAGACTGCTAAACAAGTTGTTTTTTGAAAAATACTCTTACACACATAACACTCACACACAAAAGTATTTGAGCACGTCTGTGGCTTGTTCCCCTCAGGCCTGAATTGGAGTACGTTCCATTCATTGATAGCAATCTGTCTTCCTCTGGTACTTTTTATAATTTGCAAAGTATTAATATTCACATCCGAGATACTGCAGTTATAATTTGCTGCCATCTTCGCTAAGGCCAAAACCCTTCAATTTGAGCGGTGATAGGAAATGTTTTATATTTTAAAGCTTTTTGCCTGGGTTAATGAATGCAGGCCAAAGGCAGTGACTTCTGCTGCTAGTGCTGCTGGGCACGGTATTTTTTTAGAACCTAATTTAAGGTCTCACAAGAATAAATGCTTTTTAAAAATCCCATGTTAATATTACCTTTTTATAGATACAAAAAATGCTACATTGGCAATACGAATTAAACTAAGAGTTTTAATTTTTATTAAATTTTTTAATAGACTACACAGATGTTTGGATTCCAAAACATAGGTAAAGTCAATAATGTTGAAATAATAATAATTTGTTACTACTTAAATAACAAAGGTAGGAATGGTTTTGTAAAAAAAAAATGCTGTTTGAATTGATTGAGTTATATTCTTTCTTAGCTAAATTAAGTGCTATCTAAATTTGGGCAGGTTATTAATTTGTAGCATAAACTCTGTTTGTAGAGCAGTTTCCTAGAACATCTGAAGGAGTTCTCATTGAGGTGGGGTGTGCATACATCCAGAGGTAGTTTCTGCATTTGATATTAACATCTAAGAAGTGGTCCTTCATCGGAAGTGCTCCTGGTGCCAGAACGCTTACCCCCGCGTGCAGCTTACTGTTGGGCTTTAGTTTCCCTCAGGATTCTGGCTACAATGTACCCTTTTTGTTTTATTTTGGTTGTTGGTTCTACATTGATGCACACGCCATGCTGTCTTGATGGAGTAAGGGCTTGGTTTACTCTCCTCCCCCCTTCCACCTCCCTCCTCCCCCAAATCCTTCCCAAATAATACAGTTTTGACAGGTTTAGGTATCAAAGTATCCGGAGCATGATCGTATCTAGAGTTCAGAAATGAAACATTTGTCTAAATTTTTGGAGTGGAGATGCTGCCAGACTTGGTGAATGTAAAGCCACTTGCACCCGGGCTGTTGCGGAGCTCTCCCACCGTGGAGAGGTGTTCGCATCGCACGAGGAAGAAGCCGACTGAGCCACACGTGCGGTGGCGGGGATCTGGCGGGTCCGAGCCCTTCATTCTGTGATCCCGAGAGCAGGGTTATCTTCTTCCCTTTTCGGGAACACTCTCTCCAGGTAGAAGTATCTTACCACCCATGTTTCCAAGGCGAAAGAGTTTGGATGTGAAGCTGAACACATGTTCCTGTTAGCTGTTGTAAGAATTTATCAACAGAACCTGTGGCTTTGTGAAGGATGGCAGGTACTTCTCATTGTCTTAGTTATCGTGATTTCTAGCTGCTGAAGACTGTGTAAACAAGGAAAAGTGCATTAAATATTACTCGTTTTTATACATTAAAAATGTAAAATTTCTCCGTTTATACATTTTATTTTTCTAGAAATGAGATCATTTTGTTAATCTGTACCAATAATGGAGAATACGTTCTTTCATACAAAGTCATCTAATGCCTGCAAACTCGGGCAAAATACATCTTACATCCTTCTTTGAAATTTTACTGCTCTGTCCTTTTTCTTTCTTTGTTGTTTTTCTCTTTCCAGTTAGTACTATTTAGGACCATTTTCTTTGTGGCACATCTCACTGGTTACCCATGGGAAAGAATGTGGGATATCGGAGAGAGAACAGCCTCACACATTCCATTGGTCTCTGCTCCTCGGCAGAGTGGGCGGCGCCCTGGGCCAGTGGGTGCGCTCTCCTGCTACCAGAGGGCATGTGTCTGTCAAGGACCACCTGGAGCGGACGCACTGTCAGTATAACTGGTCGGTCATTCCTTGGTGGCTTCTTAATTTAAATGCTCCTCTGTGTGTGGTTTTGTGTCCTGCACGTAGCCCGGTTATTTCATGTAGGTGAGCAGTTAGAACAGTGTGTGGAAAATAAGCTATTCCTTTGCAGGTAAGGGATGGCCTCGTTGAATTCTTTTACATCGAGGTTCAAGATAGGTTCCTTCCCACAGAAAATTGTGCGTGGCTTTGCAGTTGGAGCATTGTAATATAAGAGAAATAAGAAGGGCACCAAGTGGTGGGTTTTTCTCGCAGGTTTTTAGGTGGGCTTGCTTAGATCTCATGGCATTGAGGATGTTTTCTTTTAACCTTTGGGCTCTGAGTGGATGATCACCTAGAATGGTGTTCCTTCTGCTCTGTTCTAATTATGTTTATCTGTGCTTTTAACAAACCTTAAAAAAAGATTTCAGATGTTACAAGTCTAATTAAAGAGACAGACAAAGCGTAGTTTATACTGTAGATTTTTTCTGCAGTTCAATTAATCAGCATGTTTTCTCTTTTAATTAAAACCATTTTAGTAAATTAAAGCCCACAGCAAAACACATATATAATTTGTTTGTAATTAGCTCTTAATTGGTGGTAGTTGAAGCTTAGCACCCTCGGTTTCTTTCTTCATGATTGCCATTTTATTAGCAGCCAGTCATTAATTAATCTTTTTCTAATTAGCTTATAAAACTGTTGATGGCACATTATTGTAAATGTGATTTTAAGTTCAAAGCTTGTTAATAAGCTTTCTTACTTAGAAGAACAGAGATAAAGAAATTGCTGAAAACAGTACTACAGTTCTTTAAAAAAGCTGTCTTTCTTATGGGGACTGTGTAAAGCATCTAACAGCTTATGGTTAATTTTTTAATGCTCCATTCTCCTTATGAATGGAATAAGTTGCTTATATATAAATGTCTATATCCAGGAATAATTTCAACAGTATAACATCTTTTCTTCCTCCTTTGGAGTACTGTAATCTACTTATAATTTGAAGCCTTAATAATCGTCATTAAGACAGGTGTTATATAAACTATTGCACTATGAAATCGAAGTTGATTATATGAATCAAAGTGTATCTTCTCACATCTTATGGGCCAAATACATTTTTTAAGTAAATTGCAAGGTGAATTTTTATATCTCACACAGACATACGCACATGATACATGATATTTGTGTATAAACAGATCTTCATGGTATGTTTTAAAAATAGGGTTTGTTGGCTTCTACTTTGAAATAAAGACCATTCGGGTTTAGCTGCCATGAAGTTGTAGGTGTAGTGATAGGTGTCAGTGCAGTTGTGCACACGCAGATCTGCGTAGCACACAAACATGCAAACCTGTGCACGCGCGTTTTAAGATGACAGTGTTTTACAGTGTTTTCTGTAATAGAGAGGAAACGATTTGATTTAAAGTCAGAGCTTAAATGACTGGGTATGGCATGGCTTGTGTGCTGTCATCGGAGCTCCAGCCTCTCAGGTGTGACGGGGAGAGGCAGGCATCGATCCAGGTGCAGATGTCCTGGATTTCCCAGAGCACATACCGTGTTCAGTTGTGGTCTAAGTGAAACGCACCAGCCACACCATGCTCTTTGCTGAAATTAGCTACCAGTTTTGTAAAACTCTTTAACTGCATGACGTTATGAGCTGCTTATCGATATTAGTGCGAAGTTGTGAAAGTTAGATATAAAAAAGCGTTATCAGTCATGGGAAGTGTTTTTTCCCCCTTATTTGCTTTTTGAACTTTGCATGTTATTTCAACTTAGGCTGTTTCTGTGCATGTTTTTAAGGCGATGTTTTAGGATGCTACAGTAGAAAGGGATAGCTGACAAGGAAAAAATTAAAAATTGGATAAAAAGTAAATGAATAATGTCATATTACCAAAAAGATGAGAGGCTAATTTGAGCCGACTTTTTGCTAATTTTGTTCAAGCCTCAAAATGAGGAGCTGTCACCCGGTCTGTGTAGCGCCGATGACAGTGCCAATGATCCATGAAATGAGCTGCCGCTGGCTTTGTTCTGATAAGAATGAGCAAATCTGCACAGGGTTCGGCTCCCAGAATCTCATTTTCATACTTGCATGCAGGCTAAAAGAAATAAGCTGTTTGCAGACTTGATTAATCAGACATTGGAGGGGTTTTTGTCTCTTTGATCTCTTTCGTCTCCTAGGTAACTTGCTTGACATTAATGTTGAGCTTGAGTAAAGACAATCAGGAATTGTCGACCAAACTGATATAAAAATTAAAGACCTTGACACTTTAAGTACTCCAGTAATGGTTCCGCTTTACTTCAGAAAACATCTGTTTTCATTTAATTAAAGAACAAAAGAGAATGGCATAAATATTTTTCATAGAAACCTATTATTCCATAAAAAGTTAAAGTATGATAATTGGTATTTTAAAATAAGTGCCTTGAAAGTATTCAAAAGGGAGGAAAACTTTATAAATCTGTTACAAGCTAGTAGTTTTGAGATGAATAAAATATTTTATGAAATGGATAAGAAGTTGACAGTTAGGCTAGATTAAGCTGTTTGAATCAGATACTTCAAACGATTATCAGCGAACTTTACAATGGCAAGGTTTAGCAAGAAAAACTAACTTGATTTTGAAAGTTTGTCTTTTAAAAATCACTATGGTACAAGATGTGCCATTATATCTATTTTACAACCCAGTATGATTTACACATGCTAAACCTGTAAAATTGAAAGGAATTAAAAAAATGTCGCTGAGCATTTGCTTGAGGTTATGCGGCCGCCTTTACAAATCTTCCAAGTGGCTGTAAAGATGAATGCCTCTAGGGTCCAGCCAGGGCCCTGCTTTTCCAACCAGCTAAAGCCCTTATCTTAAATCCAAGCAAAGTACCATTAATCTTTTTGAAAGACCTTTTATGGCTTTTAATATATCCCAAATTAGAACATTTTACACCCTTGGTTCCTGAAATATGGTGATAAAAAGCCTTTAGAGCTTAATTTTCCTTACCGCTTGCTCTGACCAATTTGCAGTTCTTTGTGATAATGTTTAGACACCTTAATTAAAATGCAGCAAAATATTGGATGTTCTATATGGAAAATGCTGATACTTTGGCTACACATAGAAGAAATTCTGTATATATTTTTTACTCATTTTAAAAAATGTCTTCCCACATTGTGTTGCTGTGGTTATCTGATGACCTGAAACAGTTTTTTTATATAGAAACCATTGACCAAGCTTTTGTGATGTTTACTTGGGCATGAAGAAGCATTTTTCTTTTTACAGAAATGAACAGGGATTCCTGTCGGCCTATATTATTTGTTTGTAAGACTGAAACATAGCACGATATTCTTTTATCTCTGGAGCTCGGGTTGGTCATCTTGCCTGGCAAAATGTCTTTCTTCTCCTCTGTCTCTTCTGTAGAAGATCTTATTCTTTCACATTTCCAAGTAGTTCTACTTCGAAATTCTCCATAAGAATAAGGGAAACATTTATTTTAAGCATTTGAAGGACACAGAATTGATAGGATTTTTCCTCATCAGTGCAAGCTTAAAAGATTCTTTCTGTACAACACATAGACCAGGCTTGTTTAGTGCTTATCAGTTGAAGAACATTCCATTTAGCCTAATCCAAGGCAAAATATAAATAAAAATACAGCTTTTACATGAACAGATCTGTTTGAATGCATTGCCTATATACCCAATTATTATATTTACTTAGTCCACAAAAGGCACCCTCTCCTGTAAATATGCGTTTTGTACATTATAATGAATTACTTATTACAAGTTCATGCTGTGTCTTATGGAACATACGCTCCAAGCCGTTGCTGCGATGCTGATTGTGCTGGGTTTGGCATTCACAGCACCGGAAAACGGGGCACGTTGGCATCCGTAGAGCCCGTGACCATGTTGAGACGAAGAGCCCGTTTACGTCAAGCGACCACACGTTCAGACGCATTGAGATGCTCCTTGCTTCTCTGTTTCAACTCTGGAAAACCCATAATGGAAAATTTCAAAAAGTGAAAATGAAAGAAACCACTTAATTTACAACAGTTTTAGAAAATAACTTGGTCACGTGGTTAGTGGTATGTGGCAAATATGTTCGGGTCATTTTGTTTCATACTCAAAAGTGTAAGCTCAATTTAAATATAAACTGAGTGGGATATTGTTGATTTTTTCAAATTGGTAAAATTTGCATTTGTGATACATATAACACATAGGAATGTAGGAAGTGGGCACAGGAAAGAGACTCAATATTCAAAAAACATATGGAGAGGCCCAGTTTATATCTTTTTTTTTTTTAAAGATTTTATTTGTTTGCTTTTAGAGCAAGGTGAAGGGAGGGAGAAGGACAGGGAAAGAAACATCGATGTGAGAGAGAAACATTGATTGGTTGCCTCTCGTATGCACCCTGACCAGGGGCGAACCCACAACTTTCTGTTCATGGGACAGTGCCCAGCCCGCTGAGCCACACCAGCCAGGGCCCAGTGTGCATCTTCACCACAGGCAGCGAGCTGTGTTGCACCAACAGCAGGCTATTCATCCTGCTGGCAAACTTCCTGCTCTCCCAGTGTGGTACCCCACAGGACCCCGTATTTCCAGCCGCCTCGCATTTAGGTGGTACCGTATAGTAGTTCTGACCAGAGGGCTGTGAACAGAAATGACAAGTGTCACTTCTGGACTAAAGCTTTTAGGAGCCGGGGTGAGACCCTCCGGCTGTCTCTTCCTCTGCCATGGCAAATTCGGCTCAGAAGCCACATGTTGAGATGCTGGTACCCCAAGGTGGCAGAGAGCCCTGCCAGTCCCCTGCTGACTTTAAGTGAAATGAGATAAAAGTTCAGCCAGTGAGATTTGGGGATTTGTTTGGTACTGCAGTTTTGACTAGCCTCACCTGGCAGGGGCTACCTGATTTTTCATTAGGGCAAAGATAGCTTTCCAGTGGATAGGAAATCCTCCTTACTGACAAGTTATACCACAGCATCCTTCCAGGGTTCCATTTCCTCTTTGGAGGATAATGCTGCAGCGCTTTGAGTCTTGGCCCTTTTTTAGTTGACTTAGATAAGCTTTTAATTAATGAAGAACTGAAAATAAAAAGAGAACCAAGAGCCCAGGTCCAGTCTCGAAGCTGTATGACGTCACTGGCAGCCCCGTCTCCCCAGCCCCGCACTTGAAACTGCGTCCTCCTGTCCAGGGCTCTGCCTCCGGTGCCTAGAGCAGGGTCCGGCGGAGTAGCGCACTTGTGCCCTTACGGTACGCGCTGAGTGCTCGTTGCCCCTGTGAGAAGAGGTGACGCCGGCGGTAGGGGCGCTGCTTGTGTTGGGTGTGTTTTGAGGAGAAACAGGCTGGTCTGCTTTCTCTGGCGGGCTCTCAGGTCGCAGTGGATCGTCTGCTCTTCGGTGGCTTTCCTGCCGGTGTTGATCCTGGTTGGACTGTCAGGTTGCTTCCTTTTGTTTCCATTCTTTATATAGACTCTTCCCTGGATGGCAAAATCAGATCTATTTTTGCTCTCACTTAGAAACCCCAGGCAGTGCTTGATTACTGCTCATTCGTTTCACCTTAAAGGAAACTGTTCTCCCGGATGAGCTGGACGCAGAGGGGAGCATGCCACAGCTCACTTGGCTTCTCTCCTTACACGCGCTGACTCTGTCTCCCCTTGGCACGCAGATTCCCAAAACATGAGCTTCGGTACATTGGCTCCGAGCGGCTCCCAGTCCTTTTTTTCTCTTCCTTAAGTCTGCTGTCCACTAATGTGCATTAGGTTGAGTACAGGAATAGAAAAGGTAAGAAACACTGGAAAGAGTTTCAGCCTTTGTTTAGCCTGGGTTCTTAACAGATACTTTTGAGCCATTGTATAGATGGGTATTTTTAAAGTCAGAGCCCACTAAAACCAGATCACCATGCTTGTCCTGGAGACACTTCCTAAGGAAGGGCCCTGCAGCGGAGAGCCAGGTAGAGCACCATGGTAACCGTCGGAGCCCATGAGCGGGAGAGATGCAGGAGAGGCACAGAAACAAAGACATGCAGGTCCAGTTAGAGAAGGCCTCCTAGGGTGGGAGAGGAGGAGGCTTCTTTCTGATTGGACCTTCCAGGACTGGCATGTGGATGTCAGGAGAAGTAGGAACAGAGGGACCAGCGGAGGGAAGACTCGGGTCCCGGGGTCCCGGGGTCCCGGTGCCCAGCCTTTTCACCTCTGAGCATCCATTATATTTTTTTCTATCAGCAAATTAAAATCTGTTGCTCATCATACAAAGTGCATTTATGAAGGAGTAATTAGCTTTCCCATGTTTTATTAATCACATCTCTGACTGCCAGTCAGAGCTTCTGATCAGCATGAGATAACTGGTGTGACCATCCTGAGTCGCTGTAATTCTAGCCCAGAGCAAAGAAACTGGATGTCTCTGTCGGTCCGTGCAGGCTTCTCGGGGGCACGTTCCTGCTCAGCCCACTGAAGTGCTGCAATAGCTCGCAGGTCTCCAGCTCAACCTGTGCGGACCCGCGAGGGGCCTCAGTGCGGGAAGGATTTCCATCCGGGAGACGGGTACAACTAGGAGACAGGGTCTGGGGCGGGAAGGGGGGTACGGGCCGCATCTGTGTCGCCCTGACCTCCCGCGGTACTGCGGGCGTTCAAGGAGTCCTGCCGCAGGAATTCCTCATGTCCTGACGCAGCTTCCGTAGAAGTGCTCACGTGTTTGTATTCATGTATTAGCTGGAATATTTATTTTTACTTTTTCTTCTAAATCTTAGCTTGGTGTAAAAATTGCCAAAGCAATTGCCTGCCATAACTTCGTAAAAGCCAAAAAGGAAGCTGAAAATTCACAGGTTGCTCGAAAAAAGAAGAAACTTGCGTGGGGGTAAGTTGAAGGCTTTTAGTGGTGATTCTATGAACTTCATGGACGTGAACGCGTCCTGTGACCCGGTTTGTGACCCAGTTTGCGCTGCGTGGTTGCTGTCTGCGTTTGTGCAGAATGTCTAGGAGACTGCAGTCACAGGGCGTTGCTTTATCCTGCTTGATGTGCGTTTTGCCATATGTAGAGAATGTGAAAAATTATTTTACTTTGGCATTCAGTAAACGTAACTTTAGTAAAAATATTTTAGAAATAACTTGAGATTTTTATGTTCTTTGTTTCAGGTTTGAAGCGAAGAAGAGATGGGAAACCAAGAGCAACATGGGGTACATGTGACCTGCCGAGTCCTTCCGACGTCGTGTCTTTCCTGAGATTGCACTGGAGCCTGCACTTGCTCAGTTGTCTGAAAAGATACTCCTGCCTGTGTTAAATATGTCAGAAAATTGGTGGAAGTAGAAAAACAAGCATAGAATCTGGGGGTTGATTATCAGTCTTTCTAAAGAGCTCATTCTATTGAAGTGAATGGAATGGAACGTTCTGGTATTTGTACAGGGAATCTGAGCATACAGACAGAAAAAAGATCGGGGTTTATTTATTTATTCACAGGGACAACATTGTAAAACCGATTTCACTTTCCATCCATCGGGGACAGGGAGCCAGGGAGCTCCGTGTGCGTTCCTGTCTGCACTCGGTGTGACTGCACTCACGCTGGAATCGCGCTTTTTAAGGTCGGCGTTTGTTTATAACGGATTAGTCATAAATGGGAGGAAGTCTCAGTTGTTACTGTTTTACAAATGACTGTGTCTTAATGTTTTAGAAGTAATTATTGGTTCTTTATTGGATGCAGTAGAGTTGATACTTGGCAGTCACGTAACAAAAGCAACTGGTTAGTTTTAGTGTACCTTCAGATAAAATATTGCAATAAAAAAAGGACAAAATGTAGTGTTTGGAGGATGATTTAAATTCAGCTCTGCCTAGAAATGTTTTCCTAAATATCTCTGAGTCATGTCATTCTTTAAATTATAAGCTGATTCTTAGAAGAGAAAATGGTATAATTATATTATAATGTTGTAACTGAAGACAATATAACTTTGGACCTTCTAAGAACGTGGTTTGATTATTTTTACTCCTCTTCTCCTTTGCTCCTTAAAAGATTGAAGCATTGACGAGCTGAAATTGGGGTTTGGTGCTGTGGGGAGTGGATTTCCTTAGATGCGTGTGTCATCGCACTAACTAACTAGAAGGGACTTTGAGACCAAGACCGCAGCTGGATGCTTTGGTTTTTTTGGCAGGCCTTAGGTGTTTTAGTACCTCCCTACCAGGTGCTCAGTAGAGATTAAGAACTACTTACTATGGTTTTCTTCAGTTTACCTTCCTCCTTCAACCTTCATCAGAGGTCTTTTAGCTGTCTGATACAAACTTTCTCTGGGTTGATAATGGATAAGTTTAGGATGTTAGGAAATGAGTCATGATTATAATTCTATTATTGTTATTTTTAGGTTTATAGTAATAACATAATTTTACTGATTTATTGTTGGCATGTTTAGTGTGTTATCTGTGTTCTGGAATAAGTAAGTTGGTATTTAAGGGAACAAAAATCATCTCTTGCTTCCACTTAGGTGAGAAAAGCCAGAATAGAGAAAGTAGGATTTTAGATTATCTACTTACAGACCTCACCACGAAAAGGTGTCCAGATCAAATATTGCAAAATCTTATATTTTATGATTTAATATCTCCTGTTGCATTTTGCAGATAAAATCATACAGTGCTTACCTGTAATATATCATTTTAAAATCCTAATAGGTGAATATGAACTTACAGTATAGGAACCTTTCTTCCTCTGCACAGCCCAGTGGTTTTGTCTGCAATGCGAAGTGTTCTCTCCGAGCAGCGCTGGGACAGAAGTCTTAACGCAGGGCTGGCACGTCCCCGGGCAGCTTCTGCCTTGGTTTTCTTTTCCCGCATCCACCTCCTTGGCTCACTTAGTGGCCCCTGCAGGCATGTTCACAGTCTGCTCGCACCCAGGCCCTGCCAGGGTGGCCCCCTAGGCTCTGTCTGGTCGGGAGCCCTCCCTCAGCCTGCCCCAGTGCCGTGTTGCCCACTCTGCCCCACGGCCTAACGTGGATGTGCATTTGAATTGAGCAGGGGGCATTATGGCAAAATCCGCTGTAGCAGGGGACACGTATGATAAGGGGGTCCCAGGACCCCACCCTTCAGAGGACTGGGTTCTGAAGAGCTCCGGCACGTGGGACAGCAGAAGGGGGTAGGCGGCGGGGGGCAGGGGTTTGAAGGGAAGGACCTGCTGTCTTGGGTTCGCCCTGCTGGCACGTCATTTGGAATCAGTTTTATTTTATTAGCTTTAATTTGAATTAGACATTTTACTCATTAAAGCATTAAAATGGGGACATTATTCTTGGAGTGCCTGAGTTGCTTAAGAAGTGCAGTCGTTTGTCCCCTTCATCTGGTCACAGCAAAGTGAGCGTTCTTTTTTTGTCAGTCATAACTTTGGTTCTTGAGGCTTTGACGTGTGTTTGCTACCCCCGGATGCCTGCGTTAGATTAGTGATGTAAATGTCAGTTACAGTTCACGGAGATGAGTACGTTTCAGGCCATCAGTGTGGCATTAATGTGACTGTGATTTATTGAGTACTTCAGGCTGAAACAGCTCACTAAAATAAAGAACAATAATTCCGAGCTTTAACAGTGCTGGTTCTGAAAGTGAAGTCGGCAATGTGTTCCTGCTTGGGAGCCCTCAGGACGCTTCTGATGTTCAGTAGCACGTTCTATTTCTTTCACCAAAAGGAGGGTTTGAATATGTAATCTCAGGTTTGCTATAATTAGTTCCGATGACAGAGTTAAATACCTTGGCCAAAACTATAAATCAGTAGTTAAACAGGTTTCTGCAACTGATCATAAATCTCATACTCCATATTTTAAACACACTTGTATTTTTAGACAGCTAAGGGAGGGACAGGCCAAGGACAGGAATGAAATGTTATCTGAACTTCAAGTAACAACAGCTTAGAACCTCCCGTTTAAAAACCTGCTGATTGCCCTGCTGCCTTTTGTCTAGAATGTTGTCTTTTAAATATTTTAATAACTTAGCTGATTGTTTACTCTGATAAGACAGGCTTGACTTTTTAAAATATGAAAATTAATTTTCAAAATGTCCACATTTTCATTTGCTAGGTAAAGATACTCCTTTTTAAAATGCATGTCTTACGAAACTATAAAATTATTGCATATCGTTGATATTTAAGTAAGATTCCAATTGCACTTTTTTTTTTCCTTTTTTTAAGAAAAAGTTTAGGAAAACCGGGTGATGTTTGTCAGACACCGTTTTGGACAAATAATGTCGTGCAACCTGGTAGTGAAATTCGGAACCAGCAGAAACACTCCAAGTTTTCTGTGTTGGCCGCAGCCACTTTTATTTTTAGTGTCTGGCAGAGGAATGAGTGCTTTTCGTGTCAGTTTAATATTTTTTTTCAAGCCAACTGTTTGTTTATTGGCTTAAAATTTACACTCTGCTAAAGTCTTAGCTGACTTTCATGAAACAAAGAGTAATATTTGGACAAGACACGTACATGGAAACCTTTTCCAGAACCAAATGCAGACGGGCATGGCGGCATCAGCGCCTTCGGACATGGTAACGGCTCTTAACGTGCTTAGTGAGGAACGTCCTGCTCGCGAGTCGGGTCTGCGTTCGGGTGAACGTCAGCGAGCCACCCGAGGGCTCTTTGATTCCTGTGCAGCCCTGGCCTGTGTAGCTTACTGGGGCAGCACGCCGTGACTCATTTTCCGTGTCTGAGGCGGTGCTCTGTGGGTTTTGATAAAATGGGCAGAGCTGCACTCTTTTGCCTTTATTATTTTATCCTCCCTCCTCACCTTAAAAGCAAAGGAGCCCCACACGCCCGCAGTGTGGTGGCTGTCGTCAGCACAGAGGCTTGCTGGGGAGGGGACAGTCGACTGCAGGCAGGGACCGGGCAGGCCACCCCCAGCAGACCCAGAGTGCCTAGAAGAAACTTAGAGGACCAGGCCTTGGAGCTCCCGGGTGAAAACCAGGCCCTGGCATCTCAACAGTAGCTCCTTCTGTCCCCTGGTGAGTCCTCGGGGCATGTGTGTCCTTTTTGGTAGAATTTCTTCAGATACCGTGGTGCTGCCGGAGCAGCTTCCCACCACACCGGCCTTGGGGATCCTGAGCCCTGGACTGTAACAACAGGCCTTCGATAGGAACGCCCATTAAATGCCATGCCTTGTGCTGTGTTTTAAGACGTGCTTGTAAAATCCAGAATTAGCTGAGGAATAATTATGTTTTTATTAGTGTTAGTAACCCCTTTTTAGATTTAAGTCCAAAAAGCCTAAACTTTTTTTAATTAGCTATGTGCCTTTTGTACGTAGACCAGGTTTCTTAAGGAGGCGCAGAAGAGAAGAGAAGGAATGAGGGGGAAGGGAGGGTGGACCCGAGAGAGGCCCCGGCCCCGGGAGCCCCTGTGCCAGGCTTCCCCCTGGGCCTGCTCCCTGGCCTCCTTCTGGAAGCCCCAGCCCACCCCACTCTGAGCCCATGGGCTGCCTCCTGCTGAATTGCTGCCGGGGGCCTTCTCTGTGACAGGTACCGAGTGAGGTCATCTTTTCCCACCTCTAATTCTGAAGGGTGTGTCTGTCCAGTTATTACTTGTTCATTGAACTTAAAGGGTTAGAAACCAGCAGCTACAGTCCAAGCTGTAATTATTGATGTCTGTTCACATTCATCTGTTAGTCCTGGCATTTGATCAAGAAGTTAATACATCACTTCGTCTTCAGGCTGAATGTGCCTCAGCTCATAATGTTTTATTGTTTGATGGGACAGTATACAATTATGACCGCCCAGAATAAAAACTGTTTTCATTTGTAATGTGGGTGATACCAGAAGTAATTACGAACGTCACAGGAGGAGTGAAACAATGAGGCCTCGTGTTTTTCTGAATTCCTTCCTGTGTGATTTCTGGGAGACGTTTGCGGAACGCCTTCTGTGTGTCAGACGCTGAGCAAACTCCCTCGGATGCCAAGACACACAAGCGCAGTCTGATGGGAAATGGATGTGAACCATGTTGGGATGACTTGATTTTTTAGGTGGGCTTTTAGAAAACCAGTCACGTTTTCTTTGCTAAATGAGAAGAAGTCATCTACACGTAATAAAGGCAGGAACCTAGACGTAAACATTTTGGTTACACGGTGTACAGCCTCCCCAGGAGGCGGGGCTTCCTAGCGGGGCGGCCAGCTGCACCCCTCGCTGGCTTGGACTCATCCCCACGGGTTCCCTTTGCGGGGAAGGGCTGGGTCCCCGGACTTTCACCTGTTTCTTAGGTTCACAGACGAGGGCCACAGAAGGATGAATGCAGCTGTTTTTTACGATACTCGGTAATTTTAGGTGTTGAGCTTTGCTTAGACTGTACTGATATGGCCTTTGGTTAGGACAGCTGCGTCACCGCCCGCCCATGTCAGGGTGATGTTAACTGCTGCCGGAAGTAGGCCCCCCACCTAGGGCGACTCAAACACGATAGAAGTTTCTTGCCCTCGGGACAGAGGACGATGTTCCTGTGGACAGGGGTCCGTGCTCCACGCGGTTGTTCCGAGCCCCAGGCCGACGGCAGCTCCCACCTTCTCTCTCCAGGAACCTGGGTGTCATGGAGCGCCCTCTGGGCAGCCTGGCGTGGGAATGCGACAGTTGTGGTCACTCTGCACCGGCTCGAACTTGGTGGCTTCAGCATGCCCACCTGCCGGGAGGCTGCAGAGTGTGCGCTGACTGTTCCCCAGGAAGAAGCTGAAATAACTTGGTAACCAGCTGGCAGCATCTGCCCAGTCACCTCGATCACGCAACCTTGACCTGGGGATAACTGTGGCTGAGGCTCAATGCTGAATAAGCACAGCCCACTGTTTGTGATTCGATGTGGGCACTTGTCCTTGGGTGTGTGGGCAGAGCTGATCGAAGTTGCCTCCCGTGTTGCCAGGTAGCATGCGCACGTGGTCCCAAGGATCTGCGGTCCACATACGGGCGGAAACAGTTACGTGCCTGGGGAGGCTCAGTGAGAGCGCAGTCGCCTGCGCAGTCAGTCAAGGCTTCCCGGCGGGGGCGATGCTTAGTGTAATTCGTAAGGCTAACCAGGACTTGGCACGGGAGACCATTTGAAGCTGCAGTGTCCCAGGCCAAGCAGCAGCATGATGCACGGGGCTCGGCAGGGGCTTTGGTGGCGGGTGGTCTGGGCAGTGGGGGTCCAGCAGCTGAACCTTGACACTCTGGGGGTGGCTGGAACCTGCTTGCACGCAGCTTCGGGAGGCCCGCTGGGGAGCTTGGACCTCCATGTCCAGGGAGTGAGGAAGGTGGTAGGGGCAGGTGAGGTGGGTCACGTTTACTAACTTCCTCATGTCAAATCTGGCATTTTGCAACACCATATTTAGCAACGTGGGTCATAGACATTGTGTCAAGGTGCCTGTGGAGTCAGCTCCGGGACAGTGTGTATGGGGACGTGGAGGTGAGAAGAGAGGTTTGTTGTGGCAGACGGGTGGAGGAAGGGGGTTTTTAAAGGCAGAATGTGAAGAGCAACGGATGTTGCCGAGCTGTAAAGCCAACAGCGGGAGGTGGCCGATGCTCGTCGTCAGAGGGCCCTGGTGGTCCAGGCCAATCGGAGATCGACGTCATGGTCCCAGGAGGTGGTCTCAGGTTGGTTTCCTAGAAGCAACGTCTTGGATGTCTTGTGGAATGACTTGCAAAGACGTGCGCATCTGGAAAAACTTCCCAAGCGAGGGAGTAAAGCCGACAGAAGAGGGAAAGGGCCCAGCAAGGAAAAGCACTGAGCCATCCTTAAGGCAAAAGGGCCCGCTTCTTAATGGCCAGGTCTCGGCCAGTCTGCGGCCAGGCTGCCCCTGGGGCAGAGGGACACCACATCCCCGGCAGGGTGGCTGCCCTGAGTGGAGGGCAGGGATCCGGAAAGGGGCAGCTGTAGACCATTAGCAGCCGAAACAGCAGCTGGGGGTGGGTCCTCAGAGCCAGTGAGGGGCCACTGGGTGGGGGGCGGGGAGTGTGCCCATGTGTGGTCGTGGCTGTTGGGCCTGTCCAGGGGAGACCGTCTGGACAAGGAGCGTGGGTGCTGGTGTGAAGTCGGGCGGGTTTGAGTAATCCGCACCTGGTGTCCTGATGAAAAGGGAAGTCTCAGGTATGACTAGTGGTGCTGGGCGGAAGCCTGCTGGACTTGAAGTCCGTGGTGCTGTGATTGTTGGTTCTAGGCATAAGTGAAACCCTGTAGTAACCCGCCCTGAGACAGCGTGAAAACCAGTGAGCTGTCTGCATACTTTAAATACCGCATGAGAGCACTGTGCATACAGCAGGTGCTGCACAGGGGAAGTGGGTGAAAATTAAAACCACCTTCTACTGTTGGGTCCGTGCTCAGATGTGTAGATGAGTAAATACATGTATCGATGCACAGAGCGGAGAAACTCCCAAAGTAAGTTCCGTGGGTCTGCGGTCAGGTCTATTGGGGAAACATTGCATATTATCGCCCTGGTGACCTTGACTGTGCAGTCACCAAGGGCTGCAAGACATCAGTAGACCCCTGGTGATGTCTGTCACCGTGCTTCTCAAATTTGGTTAATAATGTCATTTTTATCTTTTAACCGTTTATTAACAGTCCACATACTGAACCGCCGCACCCCGGGGAACACAGATCTGACTCCAGGCCTGTGGGGCGGCCCCAGTGTAGACTGAACACTCTTCCTGCTCCTGGGACCTCGTCTGGGAGGGGCCTCTGTGCGCTCCCCCTCCGCTGCGTGCCGGACCCCTTCCTCCCCCGTCTCCCTTTATTTGAGGCTCATCTTAAATCTTCATACTCCCAAGTGTTCCTTGACGTTTCCCCCAGGGCTGGGGAGTCACATCCTCTGCACACTTATATTATGTAGATTTCTGAGTCCACGCCAGACTTACCTGAATCTCTGCAGTCTGGAAGATGCTTCTCCAGCAGTTCTCCTGACAGGATTGCAGGCCGACATTTTATGTGGATGGATGGATGGGTGGGTGATGGGTGAGTGGGTGGATGGGTGGGGAATAAATGCCTGGTCCTCCCAGTGAAACCATTTTCCCTTTTCTTGTCTTTTTCTAAAAAAATATTTATTTTTAGAGAAGGGGAGGGAGATAGAAAGGGAGAGAAACATCAATGTGTGGTTGCCTCTCATGCACCCCCTACTTGGGACCTGGCTTGCAACCCAGGCATGTGCCCTGACTGGGAATTGAACCGTCAACCCTTTGATTCTCAGGATTGCGCTCAATCCACTGAGCCATACCAGCCAGAGCTCCATTTTCTTGATAGCTTTATTCAGTATTCATGACTGATGGGGAACGTAAGCTTTGAAAGTACTGTCATAGTTTTATTTAATTTTTCTAAATACTTTGGTTATTCAGTGTCGTATAGGCCCCTGCCTGGAAGAGACACTTCAGTTCTGTGTATGTCGTAGGAAAGTCTACAGGTTGAAAAGCTGAAATGTTTTCATCACTTTCCATACGCTCGGAAGCATCCCTCCAAGGAAGCCAATACCCATTTTGCTTTATAGATGAGGAAAGAGATGCTGGGAGGTTGAAGAGAGAACTCTAAAGCTATATATCTAGCATAAGAGGGCCAAGATTAGAAAACAGGCCAGGCCTTTGCTCTTTCTCCCTATTCCTGGGGTTCTCAAATGTGACCCATGCTCTAACTGGAAGCAGAAAAATCACTTGTTAAAAATGAAAACTCCAGGGCCCCTCTCTGGGGCAGGGCCTGGGACTGCAGTTTCATAAGCCCCTTTGATCCATGCATACCAATGTTAAAGAATCACTGTCTTGGAGTAGCATCTCTTTCCTACAGGGGATGCTGGAGTGGGAGAGAAACAGGCCAACAAAACTCCCATGTTTCATCACAAACCGTGGGGAGGTAGGTGTACCGTGCGGTGTAAATGCTGAGCCCAATCCCATCAATATAAATAAATGCTCGTGTCCCCCAACAGTCTGCCTCTACTCAGCCAACCTCTTTCATTTAAAAAAAAAAAAAAAAGGTTCCATGTCAAAGAACTCAATTGGAAGGAGCCCTTGCTTGGTACATACTTCCTTGCTGGCAGTGCTCAAAAAAAAAAAAAAAAAAAAAAAAAAATCCAGTCCATGTACATAAAAGTTGCATTCCCCATGGCAGAGGGCTTAATTAAAGTCCTCAGATGTTTTTCACCTTGGAAGGCATTTTTATGAAATTCTTACATTATCAGAAGTGGCTCCAGCTCCAACGAAAGCTTTGTAAATAGCCCAGCTCCCACAGCAGCAAGCCACTGCCTTCTGGATGCTGTGTCCCGGTTCCTTTACCTCCAAGAGTGCTCAAGGATGGCACTAGAATGTTCTTCAAAGTTAAAGGCAGGTAACAGAATCTGGAAGCAATGGATTTCCCCCATTCTTTTGCCTCGTTTTTTCAGTAAATACGTATTGAGGGCTTGTTACATGGCAGAAGCTATTGTAAACACCGAGGATACAACACTGAACAAAAGTCCTCCCAGCCTGGGCAGGGAGGTGCTGTTGCCTCCACTTCTCAGGAGGAGAACCAAGGTACGGAGAGATGAAGGAACCTGCCTGAGGTTCCACCATTCGTAGTGGCAATGAAAGCTCCCAGCTGATACGTAATCTGAGACTTCATATGATGATATAATGATTTGAAGTTTATGTGGTTATTTGTGAAGATTTTATTAACATGCATAAAGCCCTTCAGCACATAAGATGTGGAGCGTGTTCAACCAATGTTATTCAGCCCCCTGGCTGCAATGCCACGATTGAGTGAGCTGTGCCTTTTCATGACTCTATCCGTAGACCTTGCACAAAGGTATGTAGTAGGTGTTCAATAAAATTTTTTGACTCAATGAATGGCCAAAAGTGCCTACTCACTAATTAACACATTCTTATTTCCTTTATCTTTTCTTTAGAGGCATTTCTGCTCTAAAGTGTCCTCAGTATATTTTTCTGAAACCGAAAGATTTTTGACAAAACTCATTTCTTTCCCTTCCTCTCTGCCTCTGGCTTTTAACCTGGAAGCTAGAGACAGACCCTCTCTCTGCAAAGACACACGTGTGAACAGACACACCACGTTACAGCATAATTCCAGGGGGTCCCCGGCCTACTAAACTCTGCCACTTCGAGGTCCCTGCTGAAAACAGTTCTCTTCTAGGGGACTGAGCCCACTGAGACGGAAGGCCCGGAACCACAGCCCAGCTGTCTGTCCCGGGCCAGCAAGCTATCGGGCAGTCTTCGGCTCAGAGGCCGTTTCTTCCCTCTAATCAAAGCCAGACCTAACTCTTCTGTGATTTAGGGACAGCAAAGGTTAAAGCAGTATAGGCACCCTGGGTTCCTTACAAGAGGATTGCAGTTATTGAGATAAGCTCATGAAGATGTTACATCTAAAAATAGTTGCGTTCAATCTTACGATCGTGGCTAATCCTGAAACGACTGGACTCACCTTTTCATAAGCGTATTTTTCCTCCCCCTTCATTCACGAGTTGTGAGAAAACCCAAAGGTCAGGGGATTGCCGAGCTTTCCTGGGCCCTTGGGAACTGAACAGCCGTGTCAAGACCCTTCTGGAAGCAGAAAGGAGGATAAGACAAGAGAAGACTTTCTGAAACGAAATCATGTCAAGTGCTTTGCTTGACCTCAAAAAAATACTGAACCAGGGTTGGTAATTGATTGACAGGGAAATGCACGGGGAGAAACGGAGGATGCATGAAAACGCTTAAGTGGAACTGCCCAAAGGAAGAACCTGAAAAGTTCAGCCATAGATTTTCTGAGAAGATGAAAGTGGAGGCATTAGCGAGTTGGAAAATTAGGCACTGAGTTTTCCCCATTTGGAAGCTAAAAAAAGAATGACCTGCTGCCCAAGACAAAGAAGAAAATGATTCGGGCCCAGAGGGAACTGTCACTCACACGCACACCGTCCGGGGGGCTGGGGAGGATTATAGCCGCCATTGTGGCTTCTCCAGAGTGAAGCAGCCAAACAATGTCTAGTGGTTGCTAGGCAACCATGAACCCATCGCTGCCCTTTTCCATTAAACATTATCTGCCTTCTTAGATTGTTTTAATTTATTTTTTAAACAGCAAAGGTATTGCAACAAAGAGTTATCAGTGAGACCTAACAATAAAAGCGCATTTGAGGTGAAGGCTTTGAACAAGGTTAGAGCACTCTTGGGTGGGATGTTACCGAAAGTGATGGGTAACTGAAACCACCTCCCCCAAATATTTCATCACATGACCTCATGTTTCCTGATGCCCAAAACAATAACACTGGAGACAATGATAATCTCTGAACCTTGTAAAACTTAACGATTCTTACATTGACCCAGTTGGAATAATCTCAGTGCTCTGCTGTGAGCCACCCCAGGCTAGATGTTGTCCTGAAACAAGGTTTTCTATCAGCAAAAGGTGGTTGTCAGAGGAGGTGAAGTGGAGTTCTGGCCCCGAGCAGCTTTGTAGACAGCGGAAAGCATTTTGGTCCCAGTCCCTGAGCATCGGCACATGGAAATAACACCCCTTTAGCTAAGGACCCCTTTCTGGAACACAAAAAAAAAGTACCTGGAAGGAGAAGATACGGGTCTTTGTTGAGAAACCCATTTGCATTCAAGTATGGTGGTACCTTAGTACTTGTCATTAATTCTTTCTGGAACTCGTGGCCAGGGCCGAAACGGAGGAGTACTGAACAATGACGCATTGTCTCTTGCTGGGCAGTGCTGTGCCTCATACAAGTTCTGGCACGTGCGACGAGTCCCAAGCAAGCGCCGAGTGCTGAAACATTTTTTCCTTATCAAAATGCAATGAGCGCCAGGTTTGATGAGTTCTGAAGCTGATGAGTACCAGGTATGACTGTATTAGAGATACGTTTATGACTCTGACAAGAGGGTGGGGCGGTCCCCAGAAAGGGTGTAAAATCAGGATTAGGAGAGTTACTGCTAGCCTGTACACGATTTTGTTGCCTGTAACAGTGGGATTAAAACAGATCCCAACCAAACCAGTACCACTAATCAAGGACTGCATCATAAGTCACCTTACCTCATTGCGGTTGCGTGTTTGAGAATCCCTGATTCCTCAGTAATTGGAAGAAAATGTGATGGACCTTCTTTTTAGAAGGACACACATAAATGTGCATACAATTTAGGAAGATCCGGAACATCTTGGAGTTTGGGTCAGCGTTGTTCTAAGAACTTTAGGTCAAGAACCCTGAACTAGGCACTAGACTCTTCAATGACAGTCGTGTGTGTGTGTGTGTGTGTGTGTGTGTGTGTAAATATACATGCCATGTAGAACCAAGCCAGAAGGAAGTAGGAAATAAAAGCCATTTCCTTCCTGAATCCACCTGGTAGCCAGAGGTAGGCACTGGGCTTAGAGCTGTTTGCATGCACACCTCCCTGTGGTAAGCTCTCCCTCTTGCAGCATTTAGCGTGGGGCTTCCTGACCTGCAGGGGCTTTGGGAGGTGTGGATGGATTACCCGGTGTTCCTGTGGCTCTCCAGCCCCTTAGCCAACCTTTCCTTTAACTGACGGCGGATTACGCTGTATTCACAGAGGGGCTGCGATGTTCTGACCTGGATTCTGGTTCCTGCGCTGCTGCAAATTAGACCAGAGGATGTAGGTCAACCACTTCCATTCTCTGGGCCTCATTCATTCATTCATTTCAGCTGTGCCTTCTGAGGCATCAGGGCCTGAGCTGGGAAGTTACCAGGGTGACCAGCTGGATGACTCAAGTTTTCCAACCTTGAGTGGCTCTCAATCTTGCAAGTCTTGAATATTTAAACAAACAAACAAGACTCAGTGATGACAGGAAACAGAGCCCAAGTTCTCAGTTTGTACATACGTAAAATAAAGGGTTAGATCAGAGCAGAATCCAGCCAATGACAGCCCTGCCTGTGGACCAGATTTGACTTGCCAGCGGTTTTGTAAACAAAGCTTTACTGAAGCATCGCTGCTTTCATTTGTTGGCATGTTGTCTATATCTGCTTTCCTGCTACAACAGCAGAGTTGAGCAGGTGTCAGAGAGGGTATGGCCCACACCTCTGATTTTTCCTTCTATCACAAAACCTGCATACGTTCCTGAGCAGGTAGAACACATGGATTGCATTAAGTGCGATTTTCTTTGAAGCGCGCAGCAGGAAGTCCGTGTGTCCCAAGCGGACAGCGAGTGCCATTCCTTGGGGAGTGGAGACCAACCAAGTCCCTGGAGTAAAGAATGGAGGCTGGGCTCTGTCCTTCGGGGAAACTATTTTTAGACTGTGCAAAAGTTCCGCTCATTGCTCTAACGAAGCTCATTAGGGAGCTGCTCAGGGGGGCCAGTTGGTGAGCACGCGCCTGCGATGAAAAACAATGGTGTTTCCGGGGAGTCCCAGCTGACAAACGCACTCAGTTGTGTAAGAGTTGATCCACAGGCGGGCTGAGGGTCTGGCTGGTGTGGGTGGACCAGCCGGGAAATCACCAGTCCCGCATGGTTTTTCCTTGCAATTCTCCAGGAGAAAGTGAAAATCAGGAGCCTGGAACTGGACTGGCTCCATGAGAGGTTCTAACAGGAGACGAGCAGTTTCTGGGAGGACTGGATGAAGCCTTGAACAAGTAGAGAGACTAGTGCAGTCAGGCTGGGCTGCTTTCCGCTGACGTCTTGAACCCTCTCTCCTCCACAGCCTGCCTCCTCTCAGACGACCCCTTTTACTCTTCTTTCTCGAATCCTTAAAGGCAGACTCCAAGTCAAGAGATCTTTTGTTTATCTTGGAACTGCTGTGGGAGACTGAATTATCAGCCCCAATTCTTTACGCCTCACTGCATTCATCCTTTCCTAGTGACATAATTCTCCCACTATCTCTGTGTGCAGAACGGCAGACTATAGTGTGCTCCTTGAATTGGGGCTTGCCCATGTGACTCGTTTGGGTTAATGACATGCAGGTGCAATGACAGTGTGCCAGCTCTGGTCCTAAGTTTGGGTTTCCACTTGTCACTTGGTACAGTTACCATCACTGCAGGAGAAACATGCCCACGTTAGGTGCGAGAGATCGAAGAGGGCAGTCAAAGGGGGATGAGAGGCACACGGAGTGGAGTCGCCCCGACCAGCAACAGACCTGCACTGAGAGCTGCCAGGAGGTCTGAAGCAGAGCTAGGTTGAGCCCAGCAAGATCAGCCAAGTCCCAGCAGAACCACAGATGTGAGCAATAATAAATCATTGATATTTTAAGCTCCTAAGATTTGGGTATTTTGTTACACAGCAAAACTAACTGATACCAACCTCCCTCAAGCTCTGGAAGAAAGCTCTCAGAAAGCAAGAGAATGGTTAAATGAAGAGACCAGAGAAAGTCCACCCACTGTGTTTGAAAGCAAATAGCAAATGCGAATATAACCCTTCTTTATTCAAGGAAAGAGAGGAGGAGAAAGGAAACAAAAAGCAAGAGAGGAAGGAAGGAAAGGAGGGAGGGAGGGAAGAGAGAGAGAATTTTCTTCAATGACTGAAGAAAAAAGGTGGGCTTACAATATGAGAAATTGGAGGAACACATCACAAAGATGCAGAAGGAGATCATTATTTTGAAAAAAAAATTTACCTAAGGAAACAGAGTTTTTAGATAGGTTTTGCCTGATACTTGTAAAGAAATTCAAGAAAACAGGAACTTTCAAGAATAAGCAATCAAGTGTAAGACAAGACAATGGTGTTAACAACATGTGCCCTCTTGGATCACTCACTGCCATCACTGGCCAGCTGTCATGCTGTGCAGACACTCAAGCAGCCCAATGGGGAGCCCCAAGGGTGGGGGGGGGGAGCTGAGACTCCTGCAAACAGCCAGCACTAATTTTCCAGCCACAGGAGGGAGCCACTTTGCAGGTGGATGCTCCAGTCTTTAGAGACAGCTGTTTGAAGAAGAGCATATAGGTGGAAGATGCGATGAGTTTTATGACCTACACTCCATTATTTCCTTGACGTCCTATTGGTTGCAGAGTCAACCCTATTCAATGGGAAAGAAACTGCACAAGAACACGAATGCCAGGAGATGAGAATCATTGGGGGCCATCTTGGAAGCTGGCTACTACACCCAACAGATGATATATTTGCCTAGTGGAAGGAATTTTCCAGTAGAAATCGTTGCTAACATTTATCCTATACTTGCTGCATTACAGACCCGTGAAAGTGCTTTACATATAGAACTCTTTTAGTCTTCCCGACAGCCCTGAGGTAGGTCCTGTTGTCCTTATTTTATAGATGAGGAAACTGAGGCACCAAGAGTTTAGGTAATTCATCCAATGCAGTTTGCTTAGTATGTAGAAAATGCAGATGGTCTGGCTTCAGAATGCACATTTGCAAGCACTGTAGTATCTTGCCCCTTGGTGAAACTAAATTCCACCACCAGGGCTTGGTTTGCAAGTGTTTTGTGGAAGTGGGAAAGGAAATACCAAGGACAGGAGGGAGCCAGGAAAGTGGGGGTGGCTCCTTTGCTACTGTGCTAAGAATAGCAACTCAGGAATCCAGAAGCTCACGATCCACACAATGACCTTCTCCGCACACCGTGCCTGCGACAGCTGGCCCTCTGAGCCCCTCGCTGCACCGGAACATCCTCACAGAACATCCTCACGGTGCCTTCTGATGCTGCGGTGTGTCTGCGCTGCAACTAAGCTACTTACGAATTTTCACACCTCCCTGGCAAAGAATACAATTAACTTTGTCCTTCAAATAAACTTTCCTAGTCAGTCTATTGGAAGTTATTGCTCTCTGCTACCAGGGAGTGCAGGCAGGTGGAGAGCATTTCACCTGCCTCTGTTAGAAGACTGTTGGGTGGTAAATTATAAATGAAAACCCAACCTGCTCAGAATAGCCCCGCCTGCGTGTCTGACCCTGGGAGTGTTCATGTACGTACACCAGAAGAAAGCAACTGGATTTCCCAGCAACCACCTGGCTGCCTCTGTGCCCCCCAAACAGAGCTGTGCTGGGGTAGACCCGCTGAAGTCTGAGACACAGTTGAGGTTCTTGCAGGTGAAGCCACCTGCAAGGTTAGGCCGCTGCCTCCTGGGGCCCCAGTCATGTCTTAGTGCCCAGATGATGCCGCATTGCCAGGCTTCGAGGGAAAACCAACAAGGTTTGTCACCAAGAAACTGGAAGTGTGACTTGGAGCGGGGGTGGGGGTGTGGAGGGGAGAGCCTGGAGAGGACAGTGAAGGGGTGCTCCCATCTTTGCTGCTTGAACTTCATGACCCTTTCTTTCTGTTTGGCTCAGAAGATGATTTAACACACGGCTCACAGCTGCCTCTTGCAGGGATTTCAGAAAACGATGGGAAGACAGAGAACACCTGGGCACCTTTACACCATTCTGTGTAGAGAGAAGAGGGAGCCAGGTGGGTGCTCTCCTCCACCCCCTTCTTTTATGGAAGGCTTCCCTTGCTTTGTAACAGGGAGAGAGAGGGAGGAAGGGGCACCGGGACGATGTGTTCGGGGACAGGACGCAGTGTGCATGAGCGAGCGGGCTCTGGTTAGCCACTGAGGATGGGCGTGGTTATGGGAGCACACCTCTCTCCTCCAAAAGTCCTTGGCTCATGATCCAGTCAAGGGCCCCCGGCAGGTCATAGTGACAGGAGACTCTCATGTAGCATTTACAACGAGCCAGGGACACTTCCAAGTGCACCATGTTGCAATCTTTTGAGGTAGTACACTGCTATTCCCATTACACAGATGGGGAAAGTGAGGCACAGAGGGGTTAAGTAACCTGCCCGAGTGCGTCCAGGTGTGATGAGCAGAGCCAGGAATGCAGACCAGACCACCTGGCTCCAGAGCCCATGTTCACGGCCACCACTCTCTGTTGCTTCTCAGACCAGGAGGGTCCTTGAGGCCATCTGACCTGGCTCTTCCGAAATGTCACCCACTCCTAAACCACCTTCACAATCTCTGTGACGTCTGTGTCCCACCTCTAATGTTGTGTACTTAACGGTTTTCTCTTAATAATCCACTATGTTTAATTAAACACATTTATTTTAGGTCGCAGGGGTGTCAAGCTCATTTTCACCGGGGGCCACATCAGTCTCACGGTTGCCGTCAAAGGGCCGAATGCAATTTTAGGACTGTGTACATGTAACTGCTCCTTAACAGTGGAGCGAGAGCTCGGCGCTGCCGCCGGTAGAAACAAGGTGCCGGGCCAGATAAAACAAGGTGGAGGCCGGATTCGGTCCGCGGGTCTTGTGTTCGCCACCTGTGTTTTAGGAGGAATCTTGACATTCCTATTAAAGAGGGAAAATCAGCATCATTTGCTGGAAAAAGAGGGAAATGTAAAAATAAATTCAGTGCTGCTCCCTCAGATCCTGGAGGAGCTGAGGGGTGAAGAGAGAGGAGGGAGTCGCTCTTCCAGGACACGCCGCCGTGGCGGGCTGTGTCCTCTCGGGGACGCTGAAATCACCCCGCTCGCCGCCCACAGTCTGAGACAGGTGGTTTGGGGCAGCTCTCGCTCCCCACCCAGGCGACCGAGGCTCGGCGAGGGACCAGCCCTCGGAGCGCTGTGGCCCTCCACACCCGTTTCTAGACGCACTGTCCCACGTGCCGCACCTGTGAGGTTAATTTCTGAGTTAATCCTTGTCATTTACATTTGACTGCGGCTCTGCCACCCGGAGTTGTCCTTCGGTTCACATGTTTCTGGAGAAATCCCGAACCTCTGCTGTCCCAGCTGTCACTGTCCATTCCGGACACGCGTGAACGTGGAGTCCAAACGCCGGGACCTCACGGGTTCTGCCTGTCACTGTGGTGGGAGTCGCCTGATGTCTTCCCATCTGCTGACCCATCTCCAAGTGGAGGCTAATGGCACTTCTCCATGTACGTCAGGGAGTTGTTGGGATCCGAGGGAGGTAATGGACTTGAACGTGCTCCGGTGGAAAACACTGCTCTCAGCACGCACGCTCGCGCTCACTCCAACGCCGACTTGTCTGGCATACATGAGCCATGAGAACCGTGATGGGAGGGAAAAGACGCATGAATAGACAAACAAATATCTCCAAGCCAACTCAGGCACGTGCGGGCCGGGTACTCATTCTGCCGCCCAAAGGCCAGGTACTAGCTGGAACTGAAGAATACAGACACGAGACCATGCGGCCCCGGCTTGAAGAGATCCACCATGTAGAAGACAAACACGCACAGCGTGTTACAGTGATGGGAAACTCCACCCACAGACCTGCACCTGGGGCATCATCAGTCTTCTTCAGACCCAGGTCATCTGTTTAACTAAATCATGTGACTTCAGAACTAATAGACGAGAAGGAGGCCAGGGCTGCTTCTGATCCAGGCCAAATGGACTCAGCGAAGAAGAGCAGCTGATTTGGAGAAAGAGATAAGAAAATGAGGAGTCAGGAATTCGGGCACTGAAGTCTAAGGTCATGTAGTTGGAAGAGCAAAAGGCCTTCCAGCCTGCAGAGACCCCGAGGTGCGTTGTGTTGTAGAGCACAGTAATGAATAACCAATATTCGTGATGAACTCCTGAATCGGGCTTTGCATTTGCTGTTCCAAACCTCTGCCTGGAAGGCTCTGCCCCAGACCTCTGCTGGCCCAGCTCCTCACCTGCTTCAGGTCTCCGCTCGACGGACCCCACCCTCAGGGAGACCCACCTCGACCACCCTATTCTCATGGTATCCCATCCCCGCTCTTGGGACTCTTCCTCTATTTTGTTCCCATAGTACTTACCACCTTTGGACATACAATTTGACGTCTATCTAGTCATCTATGTACCTATTATCTGTTTTTCTGTCCATCCATCTATCATTCATTTATCATTGATCTCATGGCTTTTTTTTTGGCTCCCATTTCTAGAACATAAGTTCCATGAGTACAAGTGTGGGTTCCCCCCAACCCCCAATAGAGTCAGTGGCCTGAGGATGTAGGGAGCACTCAGTAAAGATCTATTGATTGACTTTCAACTCCAAGCCATTCAGGAAGAGTGAAGTTGTAGTTAATACAGAGGGCGTCTGGCACAAATAACGCGCCTCCTCTATTACAAAACCATCAGCATGTAATTCTGTAACATAAGAGTATCCCACTCCAGCACGCCGTAGGACATTTTAGGTGAAATGTTCAACTTAAAACTACAAATTATTACACCCACATTATCGCCCTACCAACCATACTCAAGCAGGCATGACTTCTGCCGGACCTTGTATTTTGAACATAGAGCGCTTGATAGGTGCTTTCACGCTCATCATCTGACACGTGATAGTGCGTCAGTGTGTCCATCACTTTTATTCCTGGACAGTTGGACCTGATCTCACAAACCTTAATATCCAGCACCAAGCCAGGGTTGGCTCAGAGAACCACAGCGCCCCCTCCAGGCCGCCCCCCTTCCGGACTTCCCATGGGGAAAGAGCCTCTACAGAGAAAAGGTTTATTTTTTTTCTTTATTTTTGCCACTTGCTCGATTTTCTTCACAATTTCTGTTTTGCTTACCATTCTGTAAAAAGTTATTTAGGAGATAAGTCCTCAGGATCCCTGTGATAACAAGACTGACAAACAGAGGAAAACTATAGTTAAGTCATGCAATTCATTCATATCCACGCTCCTTCACTTAAAAAAAAAAAAAACACTAAAAAAACTATAAAGGCAAAGTTTCAAATTAGCAACCCAAAATGCCCCTCTTCACTTAAGTACTTTTAGGTCCACTGTTGCTATAGCAACTGGAAACAGATCTTGGTGGTTACTGTGCCCAGTTCTATTGAAGCTAAAAATTACCGTAGCCTTGAGTGTACACTTGGCCAGCCCAGGAAAGACTGGGTTACAGAAAATCCAAACTTTTTTAACCACTGAAATTTCTTTTACTGAAGCAAAAGAATCCTCTCAACTCTAAGTGTGTTTCTTCTTAAAAACAAAACAAAACAAAACAAACATAATTTGTTGGGCATTAAAATAACAAAGGGGCTTTGAGAAAGGATTGTGGGTTTCCAATGGTTCACCACTAGAATTCATTTACTTGATATCCGACCGATGTTGGAATCCACGGTTCTGAGGTAATGTTGGAGCACTTTCTCTTCCAGTAAATAAAGATGTCCGTGATAGCACTTCATGCCTTCTGTCCAGAACCTTCCTTTGGATTTCTCCCCTCTCAGACTTGTGAACCAGGACGGCAGACAAAGGGGATGCAGGACTTCTGTTGGCGGCAGGGAACCGATCACCAGAGGTCCGTCTTGCTTGCTACAAGCTCAAAATGGAAAATGTTGGACGCCTAGAGAGTTTGAATGGAGATGCTGCACGTCAGATGCATTTCCTAGCCACGAAATGCAATTTTTGAAATGGAGAGTTCACAGTTCTCTTAAAGTAAAAGGCCTCTGGCCCTGGGAATTTCTCTGAGCCTGGGGCTGTGGCTGCCTAGTCACTGGGGTAATTCTGGTTTCCGAAAGCGAGCCCTGGCGACAGCCCTGGCCGGCCTGCTAACACACGCCTCCTTCCCCCCTTGGAACCTACAGCTCTCTCCAGGCAGCATGGATTTAATTAGTGTGACATCGCTTTAAAAATTCACGTGTATATCCGTTTCCATGTAGAGCAACGGCAGAAACTATCTGGGCTTTGAATATCTTTTGGAACCCAAACAACTGTATGTAAATAAAGGGCTGTTATTTACCAACAAGGGGGCACCTCCGCTCCAGGCCGCCGAAGGACTCCCCTCCCCGTCAACGTCACACTTATTAGTGTGATTGCCAACCTCGGGTTATTATTCACAAACTCACCCTGAGCCTGTCTTTGATTGCAAAGGAAAAGTGTTTGTGTTCCAGATTTTTGGCTTTATTCTCAGCACTGAAGTAAAGGACAAAGTATTTTCTGCCTCAGCAGAGCCAGTGGGGAAGAAACACATGCGGTAATTGCCTTCAAGATGCAGGCCAGGGAGACCGCTTCTGCAGCTTCTGGCCCTGCGAGAAGTGGGGGACACTGGGGTGTCTCATCTACACTCAGCCTTCCAAGTATGGGCCAACTTGGGGACCCAACCACCTTGCAGAGGTGGCCTGTACCCAACTGAGTGGCAGAAATGCTCTCTGCGGGTAGTAAAACGCATACTACGGATTCAGTATTACTTTGCTTTTCTTCAAAAATGAAAATGGATGAACATATTTAAATGTTTTCAAGGAAAATCAATGTATTTGAGCACCTCAAAAGGACAGGAGCAAATCTAAACTTTACTCAAAAAATTCCATTAAAAAGTCATCACGCAATAAACGCTTATGAATCTGAAACAAAAATGCCTTCAGATAAAGATTTTGATCAGTACAAATCAGTCAGGCAGTTATCAGACGTATGATAGTGTTTAATGCTTGACCTCCACAATAATCTGATTCTGGCATCTGATGTGGGACCCGGTTCCCATACGGTCAACTTCCTCCATAATCACTAACGAAACAGAAAACAAGTCAACAAAGTCTGTGTTTTACTCTCAGAAGCATTCATCCCTGGGTTTAGGCGTAAACGAAGTGGTTTTATGAAACAGGAGACAGAGCCTTTCTCATCAATGTCCCATTGTCCTTGGAAGAGTCCTCGCTGGGGTTGGAAGGGAGGTGGGTAACGCAAGTCCAGCCCTGAGCCTCCCTCGGGCTGGCGGTGCCGTGGGCCCTGGTCTCCTCATCCCCTCCGATTTCCCCCTCTTGAGAGGGAGGCAGGTTTATTTCTCCTATACCAAGTGTGCACTGTGTTTCTTCTATGACTAATTAATGTGAGAATAGAGAATCAAAGAGGGTATGCCTCCGTGGCAGTGTTTTTGAAGAGTGACAAATTAATCCCCTCGGATATGCCTGGAGGCAGGCAAGATATCTCTTGTTTTGTTTTGCAAAATTCTGCAATTAGATGTGCAAAATTTCCATTTTTAGCGAAGATTTTTTTGGACAAATTTCACCCACCTCAGAAAACACACACAAATGCGTGCACACGTACAATTTCCAGAGAATAATTCTGAAGAGAATATATTTGTGGACTATTGAAAAAAATCCTTTATCAAGTTCTGCTCTTTGCCAGCCTCCCCTACGGTACCCCCAAGCCCAGCAAAGTCTGGCCGAGTGGCTTGGGCTCCAAAGTGGGCGGTGGGCTGAGCAACTCCTCAGGATGAACACTGCTGTGAACGCACGACTTGGACATCCTTTCCCTCATGTCAACTCTAAAATAACCTTAGGAGTTATTATTGCCCCATTTTACAGATGAAGAAACTAAGGCTCAGGTCGCACAGACTTATCTGGGGAGCCGAGATTCAAACCCAGATAGTTTTACTCCAAATCTCAACCTCTCTTCCAGGTTCTCCGGACCTGCTGCAGGTTTCATGGAAACGAGAACGAGAGCTGGACGGGCTAGAACATCAACCTTCATTGCGATCCCAGGGAAATGAAGCCTATGTCTCTCTAGCAGCTCAAAGATAGGTGTCTGAAATGCAAGATCATTACAGATCATGCTTTAAAGTTAAGTGTTTCGCGCCTGTGGAATTCGGACACTAGTTTCTCACGTATCAACGCCCTTCGATCAGTTATGCTCATAGACACAGATAAACCCTGGAAATGAGCTGTCCTCAGACAGAGTGAAGTCCGTGCCCCCTGTTTAAAGAAGGGGCTTATTGAAATGCCATCGAAACTAGAGCATCTCTCTCCCTTTCTTCCAGCTACACTTTTCACCCATGAACTCCCCCTCCTCGGCTGCTCGTTCACAAATCAGTGCCCCTGGCGTATCATTTGCTTTCATTGTTGTTTGTTGTTTGGGTCAGTTCTTTAAATCATTTGGCCAGACTGCATAAGATAACGTCAAGATGCGCCTCTTCTTTCTGAACCTGCAAGGGGAAGGAGGGGAGTGGACAGTTACTGAACTTCGCCTCGCCCTGCACTGTGGCCTGCTAAGTTATGGCACCGGCACCGGGTCTTTCCGACAGTGCGGTTCCTCCCCACAGTGTGGGGGTAGGGGAGACGGTGATTTCCGGTTCACGAGTGCACAGACCGGGCCTCCTGGAGGCAGAGATGCTGCCGTGCTGAGCGAGCGAGCGGAGCACTGCTGGGCCTCCAGGCTTCCTCCTGTCTTCCCGAGCAGCAGATCAAGGCACCACACAATGAGTGCTTGAGCGGAGTGTTCTCGCTAAAAGCTTGGCGGCTACAGTCTTGGCAGATCCACACGGTGTGAGTCGTGAGTCCCTTCCTCAAGCTCATTTTGAAGGTCAGACACCTGCAAGAGGGTAAGTTATTTATCCAAGGTCTTGCTGCATTTACTTAGTGGAGGAGCCTGGGTTTAAGTCAAAAGTCTTTTATTCCTAATTCTTTAAAAACTATTTTATTTATTTATTTTTAGAGAGAGGGGAATGAAGGGAGAAAGAGGGAGAGAAACATCCATTGTTTGCCTCTTGCGTCCCAACCGGGGACTGAACCTGCAACCCAGGCATGTGCCCTGACTGGGAATCGAACCGAGGAACTTTCCCTTTGTGGGATGCCACACAACCAACTGAGCCACATCGTCAGGGCTATTCCTAATTCTTTATGTCTTAATACCGTATTTCTTTACACTGAATACCATGTTTCTGTCACTATCATTTAAATTAATTAAAGTCGGGCCCGTTAACACATAACAAGATGGTTGCTGGAGATGACGGCGATCTTTCCTCTGAACGCATTACCAGCACGTGAAGAGGAACACGTTTGCAGAACCACATCTGTGCTAAATGCTTAGTGGTAACTTAGTATGGATCGAAGCATCCGCTCCTCCTCCATGCCCCGAGTCCCAGTGAACACTGGTCGAGTCTCCGGGTACAGCCCCTGAGACCCTTGCAGGTGTAGGGCTGTCTGTGTTTCTTGAAGTCACATAATGAGGCCTAATGCCCTAGTCTTCAGTGTTTTAGTGTTTGTGGTTGGGCAACACAAAAGAGGAAGCCAACAGAGTATTTATCCAAGGACAGATCACTTTTCCAGAGCAAAAATGTTGTAAGTTCAGCCAGTTCTGGGCTTCAGAGGGTCCCTGGAAACAGGACCAGAGCAATGAAGCTGTCGGATGGCTGCTCTGCCTAATTTGGAGAGAACGGTAAAATGCAGGCATATGAGGCCCAGGCCTGGTGATACCAGGGACTGTACCCGGCAGTGCTGGTGCTCCCAGCTCTTGGTTGGCGCCAGCCAGGATGGAACTTGGGAGACTGTCAGGTGATCCACGTTTCTGCTTGATGCCACCCTTTGAGGGCCTTCTCAGAGCTCCCTGGGGGGCCCCAGAGTTGGCTGCCTAGTCACGCTCCAGCTCTTTGTGGCCTGGTACTCTTGGGCTGTGCAAAATAAGTACCAAAAATGATTAAAAGTGGGAGCTCTGGAATCTGACAAACCAGGGTTTGATTCTTAGCCGTTTCATTGCTGTGTGACTTTGTACAAGGCACTCAACCTTTCTGAACCGTGGCTTCCTCATCTGTAAAACAGAGACAATAATATCTGATAAGGGTTATGTGAGATCCTGTATACAAAGTACTCAGTGCCTGGCACATAGTAAGTGTTCAATAAATGGTAGATCAACATTTTTCATTAGCAGTGTGTTTTGATCATACATCTTAAAGATACTAGGCTTACAATTGCATGAAGGGTGCTGATGCATATGACGACATGGATAAACCTTGAAAACATCCTGCTGAGTGAAAGAAGCCAGGCACAGAAGACCACACATTATGCAGTTATAATTCCATTAAGATGAAATGTTCAGACTCAGCAAATCCATTGAGGCAGAAAGTAGGTTAAAGGTTTCCAGGAGCCGGGGATGCCGGGAGAGGTGACTGAGGAGTGGCTGTTTAACAGGGAAAAGGTTTCTGTTTGGGGTGATGGGAATGTTCTGGAACTAGACAGTGGTGATGGTTGCACAACAGGGTGAGTGTATTAATGCCACTCAATTGTATACTCCAAAATGATTAAAAGGTAAAATTCATGTCGTGTGTATTTTTGCCACAATTTAAAAAAATAGTGTGGAGCCAATCATCATACTTATCTTTGCCCAATTCTCGCTTCTCCTTTGAGGTCACGGACTTACCTGGCCAATCAGAGGCAGGGTCGATCGCTGCCACCACTCACCCTAAAAATTCATTTATCAAAATCCAAAGCCTTCACATTTTTGAAGAATGCTTTATAGCTGATTCCCATTAAACTGCATTCCTTGCCATACTGTGAGGGAGGCGGCAAGGAACCGGGCCCCCATTTTACAGATGAGAAACTTGAGGACCAGTGAAGGCCGATGGGCTGTGGTTGTTACATTTGCTGTTTGCATGGGTCCCAGGGTGGCTACGCATGCAGCCCAACACAAAATCCTAAATTAATACCTTTTTTTTGCTCATCAGTTTTCATTAGTGATTGTGTATTTAGTGGGCGGCCCCAGACACCTCTTCTTCTTCCAGTGTGGCCCAGAGACGCCGGAAGTTTGGACACCCTACTTGACATCATCTTCTGATTTCACAGAGCTAATGGGTGCCAGAGGCTGGATTCAAATCCTTGTTTTCTGGCTCCTGGATCAGTGTTTTTTCAATGTTTTCCATTTTCCATCACACATAGTTCTTGACAGGACATTTTACATTACACACATCACTTTAATTTTAAGTTCTTCATTCATAAGTGATATTAGATTAGTGTTTATTCCTGGCTGAGTCACAGGGAAGGAAGGGCAGGTTGTGTCTCCGTGGAAGGTTTGGGCTGGTGGCTTGCTCTGTTTAACTGACAATTACTGCCTTCACTAGGGGTCATTAGCACATCAAACCAGTGTTTGCTGAGCCAGGAAAAGAGATACATTATACTTGCATGTATTCCTTGGTCCCCAAAGACTAATTGTTGGTTTGAGTTTTTAAATACCCTTTCAAGAGCTAAGAGCCCATAATGAGTTAAATTAACAAACCATTAGGGTTAAGGATAGTGGTGTGATGAGGGCCCAGGGTTCCAATTACGGTGCTTGACACCGGTGAGGCTGGGCACCCCACGCTGCAAACTCCCCTATTTCTGCTGTGTTTCCTCTGCATCGAATTGGATCCACACGTCAGTCCTTGGACACGAGGAACTGAAACTACCTTTGACAGGTGAGGACAGCAGGGACTAGAGAAGTGAAGTGGGGAGCCACCTCAGAGCTAGGAAGGAGCATTCAGATGTGGCTTTGGGCACCCCTGCCTCACCCCGGAGGGCACCGGCTTTGCCGATGGCGTTACACACTTGGTTGGTTTTGGGCACACACAATGCTTGCTGGGTTCCTATTACAAACTGCCCAGAGCCCACCCCATACCTGGACGTCCCACGACTCCACTTACAGATCTGACTTACCCGGGAAGGCCAATCCCTGCTTGCAACTCCGTACCGCAGAGGATGCCTCTAACAAGCACCAGTAGAAGCTGTTACAAGACAGGTTTGGAGGCTGTCCCTGAAATCCGATGAGGTGCTCAGCCGACTTCTCTGAGTGGATGGAAACCCCACCCGACTGCATGGACATAAAAGGCAGCAGCCACAGCAGACACATCTGGGGACATCCTCAGAGAGGATTTGCTCCCAGGGGCTCCAGAATACCAGTTTCAGGCCGACTGTCTTCGTCTTAATCACCATCACCGTTTAAGCTTACTTGGTATCGGGCGCCTCACACCTCGTGTGTTTATGGTACCAAATCATCTCAGCTCTCTTATGGGGTTGGTACTATTATTTGCCTGCCTTGCAAAAGAAGCTATTGCAGCTCAGAGCTGTTGAGTGGCTCCCCTGCGGCTCGGTGGCCACTGCTCATACTGCCTCCTCTGCACTTGACTGAGATACCCCAGCCGGCCTCGTTTTCCCTGTGGTTCTAGGTGGTTCTAGCATCGTTGCTTGTCCTCATGGTTCTGCCCAGGTGAGCTCCAGAGGTACCGGATTCACCACACCCTATCAGGCCAGGGCCAAAGATGGTCAGTGGGAATGAGTCAGAAGGAGCTTCAAGGTCACTGACAGGGTCTACACCAACCACAGGCAGCCGTTGTCTTTTAGGACGCTGGGGAGGAGGGGCTGGGAACCACTCAAAAATGCAGGGCCTCCACTCTGCAGAAGGTGCGTTTCTGTTGCATGTAGCAGAATAAATAATCTGCTCCTGTCTGAAGTTTTCTAACTAAAGTCTAGTTCCCAGGTTCAATCTGCACATCACCCACCTATCTGTTCTTCTGAGCCGCACACCACTCATGGGGGCATGCGGCTGCTTCTTAACATGCGACAATCACCGTTACCTCTCATTACTCAACAAACAGAGAAGGACTGGGCCACGTGATTGCAAAAGAGCCCCCTGAGAGTGGGGCTGGACATACTGCCACGTGTGACCCAGAATTAGCGGGCAGAGGGCAGGCAATCGGACCTCTTAAAGTGGACCCAGGGGAAAATGCCCGTATTTTGTAGTGATAAGTCGGGCAGCCCGAGACTGTCCCTGGCTGTTACACTTTCAGCTCAGACCTGGGAGCCACCCTGGCCCTTCTCTCCTTGCTAAGAAAGAACTAGTCAGCTAGGAAGAGGACTTGATCAGATCCTTTCTGTGACCAGCACTGGTGACAGATGGGCTGGCTACTGAGCTCTCTAACGCAGCATACGCAACCTTTCAGCTGGGGACCAAATTATCAGTTTGGCAAAATGAAAAAAAAAATAAGTGAGAAGGAAAAAAATCAATAAATGAAGTAGTGGCAGGGGGGGAGAGAAGTTACACTATTTGGTATTGTGCAGATTAAAAAAAACTGGATTGTAAGATATCTCCCTTTGTCCTCTGGTGAGTCAGCCAATCAGCAAGTATTACTAAAATTTCATGAAAAAGATGTGAGTTAAACATGGCCCATTTTTCCCGAGAAATACATTCTTTCTCCATTGTTAGCATATTAAACAAGCATTGTTTCCTACAAGAAAGCAGGAGGGAAAAAGGACCTTTGGCTTTATGCGCGAGATTTGATTTAGATTTAACGTAGGGTTGCAACTTTGAAGAGAGCTCTGCTTTTGCTGGTGGCCTGAGAACCAAAATTAAATTTGGGTTTAACTAAACATCCTCAGTGCGTAATGAGGATTACATGCAAGGGGGCTGTCTGCCCATGAAACTTTTGATTTCATTTTGATTGGCGTCTCCGAATACTCAAAGCAGAAGGCACACTTCTAATTTGCAGGAGTATGAAGATTTCAGGTATTTCGCTTGCTGGCTTTGCCCGGGGCCTTTACACCCGCTGAATAGCCGTGCACTTCTTGTAGAATCAAGGACTAAAGAAAGAAAGGGCACTGAAGAGATTACCCTTTCAGAACCTCCGATTTCCACTAAAGCAAAGGTAAGCTCTTTGTAACTATTGGTCAGGAAATAAATCCTCTTTATTATTCCACAGATGCAGGCCAACCTCTTCTTCCTTTGCTTTTCTTCAACTTTCTCCAGCTACGTAGTCCCTACGACCTTGCATCTCTTCTTGTGGACCCGCCAATTTGGAACTTTTCTGAATTTAATTGCCGGATTTTTTTCCCCCTCCTCAAGTCAGGAAGTGAAACTCCTCCAGCTGGCGAGTTAAACTTTTCCATCAGAAAACAAACAAACACAATTCCAAACCATTTCTATTTTCAGTTCGCCCAGGAAGGAAAAAGTGACATACTGCCATCTTTGTCAAGTCATGGCAGCCTCTACTGTCACAGTCAGTGTCTTAAAATGAGGCTTTTAACTATAGTCAAGGAGTCACGTTGTAAGCACTTCAGATTTGTCTATTAAAAACGAGAGATTATGACTCCAGATGGCTTCTAAACACGTTTTGAAGAAATGTAATTTATCTTGCTAATGCTCTGCACAGAAATCCACAACTTCGTTCACCTCACCAGCCTTTGCCAATGGCTGTGAGCGATCGGCCCCTGCAGAGGAGGTGGCAGGGGCAGCGATGATGAGCCCACACGCATTTATGTTATTCACGTAGAAACTCCATGTGCCGCGGTGATGCACTGGAGGTTCAGCGACAGTTTTTCTCTACAACCACTCTTGTCGTGTACTCTGCGAACTGAAAACTGGATTAACCTTTAATTACCCCCAACGATCTCTCAACCCTGAGACATCACCACTCCTACCAGTAGCATTTGCATATACAGTTTAATGAGAGAAACATCTGTTTGCATATTCGGTATCATTGCTATTATGCAGATGAATAGATATTCACAATGTGATAGGCATTTCTTCATTTCTAGTCTTTCTTCCTCCACCTACTGATTCAGCTGGACTCGTGTTAATTAGAACGAAGGGCGGCCCGGAGCCTAGAGCCTGGTGCGGAATGCACAAGTGGGGTGGGGTCTGCGTGCCCGCAAAGCTGCAGTTCGTTCAGCTGTGGGATGCGCTGCTGGGTCTGACGAAGGCACGCCACACAGGCCTCAGTGCGTGTGTCTGTGAGCTTTGAACAAAGCTCTGTTTCCGCCTCTTTAATCCAAATAATAATAATAATAATAATAATAATAAACCTTTGTATCTATTTTTGGCAACCCTTGCTTTCCCCCACACAGCTTGCCTCTGTGACAGCTGTATCCAGTGTTTCCTAGGAGCGGTCTGACAATTCTAGTGATGACGGAGCCCTCGGAGGCCAAGCCAATTAAACTTCAGTTTTCTAGCCAGGTGCAGCGACTTGCCTGCGGTCACCTTACTGGCTGGTGATGGAGCGGGGCAGGGTTGGGGCGAGGTCTGAGACTCTGGCTGCCACGCTTTGCACTTTTGTGACTGAATTGGGCTGCCCCTGTTTATGAGTAAATTTCAAGACACAACAGTCAGTAGACCCGTTCCACGCAGTTTTCTAGAAGTGCGATGTGATTACCGATGGAGGCCATTTTAAAAGCACGCATACACCATGTATATAAAATGCATGCTATCAATACAATCTTCATCGACAAGCATGTTTTGGGTACGTGTTTTGATTCTTACATATCCAAAGCTTCTATTTTTATTGGTCCAAAGACAATGAAAGATTCCTTAAAGATTTTCAGAGCTTTAATTTCACAATATACTTTTCAATATGAAAAACTGCTACATCTTTATGCTTTTAAAGGTAAAAAACCCCAAAACCAAAAAACCTCTCTTAAGTCCACTCCATCCTGATGATAAGCCTTGAGCCGAGCACCCTCACCTTGGGTGCTTCTTGCTTCCCAGCACATGTCATGGAAATTATTTTATAGAGCTACTTCCCATGTGTGCATTGTCTCATCCGAATGAAGAAAATTCTTGGCTTTCATTAGCGAATCCATCCTCATTAATTCAAACTACATGGTGGTGGTGGTGAAGGGCCAGCCAGATTAACTAGTGAATACTTTGAACCATAGCAATTTTTATGGGGAATCTACTATCCTCACTTCCCTGGATGTTCTGTAATTGAAGCTGGGCTGTGACTCCCCCGGTCTTCAGGATATGTGATGAAATCACTTGGTCTGTGATCTCATGGTCATTATTTGCAGGCAAAGGTATATAAGGAAACTATTGGAGGCAATTTGCTCTCTAAGCGTTTTCAACCTTCTCTCTATACCCTACCTCCTTATTTACATGTCATTCATTTACACTATCTATATGATATCCATAAAAAGCATTTGTTCAAAGGAAAAAAAGGGAGAGCTAGTTCAGACAGGATCTGGGTTATGATCATTTCCAAATAAATAAGATTTTTGCCATATTCTCCAAGTAGACATGGACGCAATGTGACAATTTGATTTAAAAAGACATTTCGAACACCTGGCATGAAAAGAGTACGCATCAGGAACTGGGTTTATATCTGAAGTACAGTCATCCTGTATGATCATTTTAGATGTTCCATCTCCTACTCTTGTCTGGCAAATAACACTTAAATACTAGGTGAAAATCTACGCCTTCCAACCGTGGCTGTAAGTACTGTGTGTGAATGTGTGGCACGGCACAGACACTGAGTGACAACAAACGTTTGTAGGACAGATGGACGGATGGATGGATGGTGACGGCATGAGATATCCCAACCTTGTTAGTCATTTCTAGAATCTTAAGGAGTGCACCATTTTCAACGATGTAAGCACAAGTTCTAACCTCAGAGCACAGTCTGTGGAGAGAAGTGTCACCGTAACTCATGGCTGCTGGCAGGCGCTGCTCTGTCTTGCACGCATCCAGTACAGGTTCCCAGACTCTAGACTTGCTTGGCTAGAAATTAAAGTCGTGTTCGTGTGTGTGCCTGCGTGTGTTGGGGGAATTCATAAGGAATCTATGCAAAACTGCACTTACTAGACAATTGGAAAGCATGAGTTACTAGACAATTGAAAGCTTCCAGCTCCATGGTGAGCTACATGTTCCTTGATGTAGGCTCCAACTCTTCTTGTTATTATTTTTATTAGATCTGACCTATGGGTGCTCCTATTGTATTTTTGGCTGTGCTCTGGAGTCTAGAATCTATAGTACGTGCTCTTGGGTGCGCTGATTTACTCCAAGACAGGAGGGACAAGAAGTTAGGAGGTGTGAGACCAGGCTTCCCTTGCGAGATGTTAAGGATGCACCTGCCGATGATCCACAGGTGGGGACTCCTTGGTTCCTGCTGTAAGTACACTTCACCTGCTTCTGACCCAACTAGGTCTGAATTCCCGGCAAGTGATCAAGCTTCTGGTTGTAATGGGAAGATACATTGCGATGGACAGGAAGAATCTGGGGCGGACCTTGGGTTTCCGTGGGCCCATCCGCTTTGGGGCATTTGACAGTGTCAACAATTCATCAGGCTAAGAAAAGAAACTACTAGAATTTCTGTTACCATGCTTTCATAAAAAAAAATAAGGAATCAAATAAGCATTACTATTGTAGTACTCATTATAACAGATTGGAATCAGCACATGCATGTAATTTAATTATAAACATACATATACTGGGGATGATCAAATCATTTTTCGGGAAGGGGTTACCTGATCAAAAAAGCCTATAGTCCTCTGGTCCGTGGGAACATTTTCCGGGACAGCCGAGGGGGACCCTTTCCCACCTCTCCGGTTTTGTCTCCCACTCCTTCCCGTTCATCTCCTTGTTTCCACGTAGCTCTGGACAGTCTGGGGATTGCACCCAGCTTCAGGTCTCTGGGGATGCTACGCTGCTGTGTTCCGGAGGGCCCTTGACCTGCTGTTTTTTCAGCCTTGGATTGTCTTTTTCTGTGCTTTGTGAATCTTTGTCTTACTTCTGTAAACAGTTTCCTGCATTTGCTAGACAGCATGGATCTCTCTTTCCAGGGGCCCTACCACCTCCTCCTTGGGTCTCTGTGAGTGCTGTACAGGCTTATCACCCTTATTGTCTTCTGAGCAGCTGGAGGGCAGAGATTGCTCCTGGTACATTTGTGCATCTGTGTTTGTAGCGTGAATGAATGAAAGGATCAAGTGAAAGTCGCCTTCATTGACAACCAGCTGCACCGTTGGAGCCCTGTGAGTTGTTTAGGTCACCAGGAGGGGTCGCTATTGGCACTTCCTGTGATAGGGAAAGCCTAGCTGTGCTGTGCTTCCCGAGCACTGGGTTCTCTCCCAATATGGCAGTCTAACTTCACCGCCAGTCTAACTCCTTCCCCTACCCCTTCTCCTGTCCACTCACTGGCAAACAGGGTAGAGACTGAGCCAGAAGGCAAACCAGAGCCTCTAACTGCCTAATGTGATTTGCGTGTGTACCTGGAATACCCTGGGAAATATAGACCGAAACCTCTGGCACGCGAGCCCGATCTTGTTGGGTGGCTCCCGAAGGACACTGGAGGAGCTGATGCTGGCCGCCTTGCTTCCTCTAGACCAGACACGCTGTTCTGGATTGAGCAATGGAATATACACAGGCGTGTGAACATGCAACCACGCGCACGAGCAGACTGTGAAGCAAAAAGTCCCGTGGCTGCCTTTGAATTGCCGCCGGGCCGGGGACTCATGCGGCTGCCCTGGACGGAAAAGCGCACCCAACTCGGTGCGATCTTTGTGCGAACCTAACGTCGGAGAATGCATTGCATGGCCTTGATTTGACAATCTGTGTTTTTAAAGGGCAAGTACTTAGGAAGGAGTTGGTGCACATAAAAAGGGTACAGAATGTCTCAGTCCCATCCTTTAAAATGGCTATTAATTTTTTAATGTTATTTTAATCCAAGGACATTTTTATACTTTAGTAATAAATTAACATTTCAAAAGTACTTTCACCTGCTGAGATGGTTCATTCCGCTAATATGGGTAACGCTGTGGACTCAAATAATTAGTGTAAATTGCCTTTGAAAAACCCGGAGCTGAGAACAACTCTAAGTTGCTAGGGCTTAATGCCCCTTTCCTACAGGATGAAGAGTCCTTAATGGGGCCTGGAAAAACAACTAATACCTACAAATCAAAGGAGAAAAGCCGTTTTTGATGCATTTGTCTGAGAGTGTGAGTTTTAAACTAAATTGTTAACACTTCCTCCCTGCTGAGGGTCATGGATTAGCGAGGCTGGGAGATTCTTTGAGAATCTTTCACACTGACCAGGGGAGGTAGGGAGTTTCAAATACAAGTGTTTTCTTAACCCTAATCCCTACCTCCCTGACCAGGACAGCTCTGCATTTCCCTCTAATTAGGTGAAGAATTAGGAGGTGGATAAATGTGTTCAGAGATGAGGAAGAAGTGATTAGTTCGCTCCAGACCATGATAGTGATTTCCAGGCACTACTTAGTTCCTTTCAAGAAATAACTTTTCTCTCTCTCTTTTTCATTTTTACAAAAAAACGTATTCAAGCAAAACTCAAACATGTATTTGTAAGCGCTGATCATTATCTTTGGGCATGTTTGGGACAGTGTAGGGACTATTTTTATTCTCCTTTGCATTCGTTCAATTTTTATAAGATTTTTGTCCCATGGAGGAACCTCCAGAAGTTCCTATTCTGACCCAGGCATTATAATTATACGTGCAATCTGAAGAAAATCTAATAACCTAACCTCCCCAAAATGTATTCACATTTAAATGATCCTTTCAGTGAAAGGGGCAAGGACATGTTAGTTACAAGCTGTCTGAGATGAAGCCAATGCCACACTTTTTGTGCATATGAATAGATACTACAGTGTGTGCCTTAAAAAAATCTTGTAGAGATTCTTTGCTGAAGTGTTATTTTAAATTTCAGGCTGATCGAAGCAGTTTCAGAACCGCTTCACACTTTGGTGCCATCAGCCACCTTCATGCGTGACGAATACCCCAGGATCGCCTAGACCTCTAAGTCAGTTTCTACACACAAAGTAGCCGTCAACAGAAGACACGGCATTTCACGCTCGGACAGCCGGTTCTAGAACTGCATGCACCGGGCTATCCCCCGCTTTTGCTCCCTTAGCTCACTTGTTTGCTGAACACATTGTCCTTTGTCTTGCCCAGTACATGCCTTCTGTGCAATAAACACACAATGAAAATAACCTCAGGAGAAGAAAAAGTGATACCCAACAAATAAGAAAACACAATGTTCTTCTGCCTCCTTTCCGAGGGCGTTTGAAGGTCCTGGGCGTTATTCCCCCTGGGTCCTGTAAAGCAATGATCTAAGCTTTTGGAACAAGTTCTCCTTGTCTGGTCCGTCTTGGATGCTCATGTCTGAGGATTATAAATGAGCCAGAGCAAAACGGAAGGACAAGCAGAACTGTAGGGGCTTCTGGGGCCCCAGGCTTACTTTCCGAGTTAGCCTCAGCTGATCAGGAGCAGACATCACCATGGCCTCTGGAAGACACATCATGTTATTATCTAAAGCAAATCGAACAAGCAAATGGGCAAAAAATTAAAAAAAAAAAAATGAAACCAGCCCTACTTCTTTCAAACTGCAATGAGTTTTTCTTTCCACTCCTACAACCATCACGGCTGGTTGAAGGTATGATGTCTGCCTAATGCCCGATTACGATATACAAGACAGATCACACTACATTAGCTGGGATTATGTTGCCTCTTGATCTTATCAGCTTTGTTTCCTGAACTACAAAAAGATCTAACACAGTGCTGGTTAGCAGTTTGGCTCAGGCCCTCTCCACAGCCATCCATCACTGTCACTGGCTAGCAGGAGGCATTAGGCACAGAGCGAGGAGACAGGACGCCGGCTCCCTTGTCTCACACTTAAACCAGCTCTTCGCCTGTTTGTCTGTCTTTACTGTGGGAGCTTTCTTTTCTTTGGGGGAAGTTTATCTATACCTGCTGCCTTCTGGGATTGTATGCAAAGTGCTACACATCTCAGTTGCTTGTGTGCTTGTTTTATTTATTTATTTTTAAAATTTTTAAGAAGATTTTACTTATTTACTTTTAGAAAGAGAGGAAGGGAGGGAGAAGGAAAGGGAGAGAAACATCACTGTGTGAGAGATGCATCCATCGTTGCCTCTCGCATGCCACCAACTGGGAACCCAGCTCGCAACCCAGGAATGCACGGTGACTGGGAATCGAACCGGCGATCCTTTGGTTTACAGGCCAGTGCTCAATCTCCTGAGCCACATGTTTTCAAATTCCTAGCCACTATAGATAAGAGAGGCTGCCAACGTACAAGGCAGAATATACATTCCTGAGCTAACGAGAGGGGAGAAATCAGATGTCTGAGGGAGAGAAGGTGAGTAGTGGATGAAATCTGACCAATCCCATCTCCTGGGTTTAACTTGGGTGTGCGCTATGACCACAATAGGAATTCTCAGTAGGAAGGATGCAGCCAGTCTAGTCTCTTTTTTATTTTTATGGTTAAACCTGTAATTATTTCAAACTCATCCATTTCAGCTTTAAAATCTGGCTCTTAAATAACGGAGGAAATAGTTTGTAAAGTATGTGATTGCTTAACTATGCTGTACACCTGAAACCAATACAAAATAATATCGAATGCAAACTGTAATTGAAAAAAAGTTAAACAAATTTTAAAAATATACAAAGAGGCGGGGAGAGATAGAGAGAGACGGAGAAAAGAAAAAGAAATCTGCAGATGTAAAAGGTAACAGGTGTGAGTTCATGCATTGCTACCAGGCCCGATGGAAATCCTTTATACACACGCACAGCTGGAAGGCAGGAGCCCGTCATCTGTGAGGAGGCAGAGCTCCTACCTCAGGCACAGCTGAGTCAGGGTACCTCTGAAACAGCTGCATAGAGCGCGCAGTGGAAAGGTGCTCCTTTCGTGAAAGAGAACTAGAAGCAGCCAGCTTGTGGCCTAGTGAAAGACCAAGGAAGCTTGTGTTTTCTCAGAATTTTGCACGAAACAAAATAAAATTTCAAAAAGTCGAAATTAGAAAATAAAATAACCTCAGAATCAGCGAGAACGTCTGGATGCTGACCCACTCTGCGTCGGCACGGAGCCCCCTCTATGGGGCACCTACCCCAGCCGCGCAGGCATCCCGTGAGGCCGCACAAGATCTGAAAACAGAATCCATTACCTTTTCTGTGGTCACTTCTGATGGGATCAAGTCATGCGTCCCCCAGTAGAAATATCTGTGCGTCAAGTAGTAAATTTGATAATTGTAAGAATACATTTACTGCAGCAGGAGAGACTACCAAACTGGAAGATTAACATTGCTGTTACATAATTACAAGTTCAAGTTCAGCCTCTTATCACGTTATAGGGAGGATAGAAAGTAGGAGCGATGGTCTTTAATTTGTAATTATTTAACTGAAATGTGAGGTCCAGCGGCCTCATTCTTACCCTTCTGGCTGGCAGACATTGGTATGCCGAAGCCGTCCGAGAAGGCACGGTGCCCTATCAGAGGAAGACGTGTTTGATTATTCTCTAAAACCAACTAAGAGAAGTTAATCTCATTGAACTTCTTTTTATTCAACAAAAGAGTTGGATGTTTCCAAGTCTAATGTGACTATAATGTTCATTAAATGGACTTCTTTACACCTTTAAATGGATTAACAGCCCATCTTCACAGTCTAATTATTATACATGTCATTCAAAAAAAATCACAGATCTAATTCAGGGGATGATAAAGGCCGCCTTCTTCTTCTTCTTCTTCTTCTTTTTTTATAACTATAGAAAAGACATTGCAGTAAATGGATGTGATTTTTATCTGTGCCATTTTTTTTTTAAAGGCCACATGTTGCCCCAAGGAGGTGGGAGGGAAGGGCAGTGCTGAGGGTGCGGAGGTTTCCTGCCCTGGTGGTTTGAGCTTCGAGATTTAGGAGCTGACCAGGCTGGGGCTCGCTCCTTCCGGGCTCTCTGTGCCAGGTACTGGAGACGTTCCCCCGCGCCGAGGCTTGCCCGGCTAATGACTTCAGTCTGTCCAAGACAGGTTGCAGCCAGATAAGCGATAAATTATGGACAGCCCCTTTCAGTCGCAGGCCTCCGGGGCTTCTCTGAGATCCTTTGACTGGGTCTTCCTCGAAAGGGAGAGCAACGCTTTCCCCGTGTCCCAAGAAACAGCGGTTCCGTTTTCACCCGTACATCTGACATCAACTATCTTTGGGTCTGTACTTGTCTCCTTTTTTTTTGTTTTTGCTGAGAGAGCCTTAAATCTGGCATGTCCTGGCAGCTCACCGGTGTCCTAAGAATGCCACAGGCTTCACTCACGTGGGTACAGAATGCTCCAGAAGCTATCAGAGAGCTGCCAGGATGTATCTCTCCTGGGGGAAGGGAAGTCTAGAGGGGAGAGCCCCAGGATCGCCATGGTGAGCACTTTCAGGCTGTCTCCCTTCAAAGCTCAGGAGGTGCAGACTCATCTTCATTCATTCCTTCCCCCGGTATTTTTTGGGGAATTATTATAGATCAGGCACTAGGCATATCAGACGCAGTGCAAAGTTGGCAGGCACAATTCCAGCTCTCAGGGAGGCTTCAGTCTGATGGACTTCAGCACACAATCTGCTAAACCAAAGGAGGCTCCACAGCTTCCACATGAGCAGAGCTTAGAGCTGGCGATCTGGTTAGAAGGCGACTGGAGGCCTGGCTCTGGGCTTGTGCTTGCTTAGCCAGCTCACACGGTGTTTGTTGGCCTCGTACCCCTACGAGGTTGCTGTGTCGTGGTGGATGGAGACCCGCTGGCGGAGGAAAGGAAGCACGCGCCCCCTCCCTCAGGGCTACCTCTGGACACCTTCCTTCCAGCCAGTCAACCACCTTCCCACCTCGAGACCTGGCTCCTCCAAGAGAGACTGGGGAGGGGGAGGGTGGCCCCGGGTGAGGTCAAAGGTGGGGACGTAGGTGAGTCTGTGGAGCATCCTCACGGCACCGTAGGAGACGCACACACTCTGTGTCAGGCAGATGGGCACGGCGGCACTGCCACTCCTGGGGAGGGGCGTGACTGACAGGTCTCTCACCCTCTTTAAGCCTCAGTGTTTTTTAATCTGTATACAGGGGTAACTATATATCCATTTTTCAGTGTTCTGGTGGGGATTTAGAAGGAACAGATACGTGGAAAGTCGAGCACAGTGCCTGGCACATGGTGAGTTTCCGTGAGTCCTAGTCCTCCCGTCCTTCCCTGTCACCGGCTGCCTCCCCTGCCGGCTCCCTGCCCCCTTGTTAATCTTCGAAATTAATCCTTTAATTAGGCCTCACCTGGCAAACAAAGTGTGACTGCTCAAAGCCTCCCTGTGCTGGGGGTCTCTGCCTTTCCAAAGGAAAATCCTGAAGCTTTCAAAATCCAAGGAGCCGTAGCATGCTATCACTGGGGCTGGCACTTGGACAGATGGACACTCTTTGGGCATGGGCAGCCACAGAGCCTCGGGACTGTCGGCTCTCCCAGCCCACACCCCATTTCAGGCTCCCGGGCTCACCTGTACCTGCAACTCCATGTTGGGCCTGCACAGTGTCTGGCTCAAGTGCTGGTTTGTGAGCGAGGGTGGCATGGCCCGGACCTAGCCTGTGCTGTCCCCAAGCCTGAACCCCAGGTGCAAAGGTCGGACAGGACACTCCTGCTCCCTATCCCAACTGCCATCTGGTCTCCTTCGTATCTGGCCCTCCACAGGGTGTGGCAGCAGTGGGTGAGGACACTCTTAGAGACGCCCGTGCTGAAGCACAAAACTCTTTCGTGAATCATTTAAGATCCATGCTGCACCAACGCCAGTGATCAGAATCCATGGCTCCTGAACATGTAGGGATTGTGCCAAAAAGTGTCAGCACGAGCTTTTCTTCCCGTCTTCGGAAGGAGGGAGGGGTGGGAACCTTGACACAGCAAACGCCAGTCCTCTGTGGCCCGCCCCCAAACTCACACATACTGAACGAGTAAATAATTTTGTTTTCTGTCTGTGTTACAAAGATTCAGTTGTATTCGGCCAAGCAACTTCAGGGAATATCATTAAATACTTTTCAAATAGTGCTTTCTCTACGCCTCATTGTGCTCTCGGAAAATGCCCACAGATCCATCTAGAAGTCGAGCGGGAAGAAGTGGATGTGAACCCAGCTTTCCATTAGAGGATCCTTGAAACCGAACCTGTCTACCACCAAGAGAGATCTCGGCGTGGGAGCACACATGTGGGTTCCCTCGGCTCCTCCCTCGCTTGGCCGCCTTCTCCTTAATCCCCAATGGGGCTAGGGATGCAACGGCTTGCAACGGAATGCTCAATTACCAAAATTAAACCCTTAGCCAAAAGAATAAACTTTGAAAATGGTAAAAAGCTAGAAAAAATTAATTCTAAAAATCTGATTTTAGGATACTTAAGAATAGATTTTTAATACTTTATCTTATATGTAGAGTATGTATATGCAGATATAATTTTTATAGCATAAGTGTATGATTATATATGTAAATAATATACATGCTCTATATGAGACGATGTTAAGACCAAAGGTCTGTACTCATTAGCTAGAATACATTGATTATTACTTCAAGATTTTTCTCTGCCAGGGCATTCTGCAATTATCTTATTTCCATCTTATTTTTACTTGAACTGTAAGATAGGAAGAGTTAAACAACCTCATTATATTTTATGTTAATTTTGTCCTAGGCTGATCAGGGAACAGATAATGTGCCTGGATTTGCAGTCATTCAGAGACCTGACGCCAGCTTTGGATGTTTGGGAGGGAAAAGGATCTTTGTCCAGGGAGTTACTTCTGGACAATTAACATGTGGGAACTACACCAAACAGCACGTGAAAATAAGTTCACGTCGCATTTCCAAAGGGCGGAGGCTCGTTCTTTTATGACTAGACTGTGACAACTCTTGCTGATGGAATAAATGGGATCATATTTCAGTCTCCAAGTAATTATCAGAAACGAAACTTTGTGAATTCTTTCTTAATCAGGCCACCTGTCACCCTTTGGTCTTTGCATATAATGGCATTTTGTTGCAGGAGACCCTGGCTCGAGTTTAGCTCTTCCACATGTTAGGGACCAGGGTCTGATTCCTGGTGTCTCACCGTGATGAACAGATACATTTTCAGGCGCCCAACACGTGGTGCGGTGTGTTCGAAGCGCCTGTGGCAGGTATGTGTAGCCCCAGCAAAGCAGGTGTTCCACCATCGCTGTTTGCTCATCAGAGACTTGATTGCCGAGACATCCGTGGGGGTGGGTGATTTACTCACTGCAGCTACCGCCCCCATTCCCCTCCCCTCCCTGCCTCCTGCTGCCAGACGCTCTGGCTGCTGTACAGCCTCAGGCTCGCGGGTGACTCTGTATGGCTTGCAGGCAGGTGAGCTGGGGCTTCAGGGACTTTGCTCAGGGCCTTAGCCAGAAGGCTGGCTCTCAGTCTTCTCCACCAGCAGCCTGGCTGCATGTGCTCAGCGCTTTCCCTCCAAGCTGGACAGAGAAGGCACAATGGTTCTGAGGTCACTTCTGTCAGCACAGGCCCGTAGGTGTCCAGCTGTGTGTGGACCTCTGGCCAATGATTTAAGATTGTTCTCTGTCGGGGCATTCTTGGGCAGCCCTATCACCATCATGGACCTGTTTGAGCTGGGAGACAACAAGAGTTAAGCTACTTCACTATATTTTACATGAACTTCATCGAAGGCTTATCATGGAACAGACGACGTGCTTCGATTTGCAGTCATTCAGAGACCTGACACCAGCTTTGGATGCTTGGGAGGGACAAGGATGTTTGTCCAGGGAGTTACTTCTGGGCAATTAACATGTGGGAACTATACCAAACAGCACGTGAAAATAAGTTCACGTTGCATTTCTAAAGGGCGGAGGCCTACTCCTTCCATTTTCATCAAGGGAGAAAGAGCCTGGTTGGGCTCGATGGCCGCTCTGAAGGGCAGATGTTTTCCCAGAGCGTGGGCCCCCCCCAGAGCTGTGCCTGGCGTGTGGTCCACACCAGGGTCTCCTTCCCCAGCAGAGGTGTGTGGACTGACCAGGCCCACAGGAAGTCATCTGATAAAATAATGTTGGTAGGTCATGCCTTGTGTTTAGTTTTCGAAAACAAAAGGGGTAAAAGAATCCTTGAAGGTAGTTTTCATTAGGGTGAAGGTGCTTTTCAGGCTTTGGGGGTGAATATGGGAAACACCCACACAGCTGCTCATGCCTGGACATCCTAATGCTCGCCTTGCCTAGGAGCTTACAGGGCTGCAGGCCTATGGATCCTGCCCTGATGGGGAGGGGCGGGAAAGACAGATGGACTCTATTTTCATGCTAATTAGGACTTCTCACAACTCACTTCCCTGGACTCAGGTTTGCATCAGTGAGGCAAATTTTAATCAGCAATCAAAACTGTTCACTCCGAAACGTAGGAAGAATCCTCAGTGTTTTCTTATATCATCAGTAAACTTCCTGCTCCAAGCTGGACCCAGCAAAAGTGTGGGTCAAACCGACATCTTCACCTAGTTAAGTCTTAAATTCTCTCGAAAGTGATGGTTTTTCAGAAACCCCTCCAGGCCTCCCTCCCCACCCCACAGGTGGACAAGACTCAGTCAAGTCACAGGAGAGGCTGAACCTGTGGTGTGATTCTGACCGCAGCCCCCAATTGACACCTGTTGAAATAATATTGGGACCACATTTGTCACTCATCTCAATCGAGATGTCAACTCAATTAGTCTGACAACAGGGCAGCCCAGGGGACGCCTCTCATGCCCGCCCGGGCTGATGCTCCCAGTCAAGTCCAGGCTTGTTATCTATTACCGGACAAGCCCAGGACAAAATTAACACTAAATATAAGGTAATTTAATTAACTGCTCCTATCCCAGCAGACAGGTTCCAGCACCCTGGGTGCCCCAGGCCCTGTAGCAAGCAGAGGAGGGTTGCAGCCCTGGAGACTAAACACTGAGATTGTGCTTCCATTATTTCAATTGGGTGATTTGCAAGGGTTTCCATGAAACTCCTTTGAGTACTAAAGGGAAGCGTAGTTTTTTTTTATGATCCTTAAGGACAGGGTAATAAATTGTGTGACAGTCACAGGAAAACATACCTTGTAACAGTCAGGGTTCTTCAAGGAATATGTGTGCTTCTGGAAGGAGGAGATGGGAGGAGTAAGAGGAGGAGGGAAGGGGGAGTGGGAGGACAGAGAGAGAGAGAGAGAGCGGGAAACCCTGGTATATATATATAAAAAAAACCCAGTAGGAAGACAGTCACAAAGGCCTAAAAATAAATAATCAAAATAAAAAAGCTATAATAAATATAAGAAAAAATACTTTGTGAAGTTGCTACATTATAAAGAACTTCCTTAAGCTGATATTTTTAAAGGATAAAAAGGGCTCTTTTACTTCCAAATTTCACCAAAGCTGCCCCTCGACTCCCATCCCCAGTGAATTGAACATCACACTCTTTGATGACCCTTCCCACTTTTCCTGCCCTCCATGCTAGGCCAACACGGAGGACATGAAGCAACAGGTTATGAGCTTCATGAATACAAACTGCAGCCCTTCGGTCTGCAAAAATAGACAAGTTGAAAAGGCTGACAGGAAAAGTGAGGCAGCTTATGGCTGTAAGTTAAGCTCAGCCCTTAACTTCCAAACGGCCACTGGGGGTCAGGCGAGCAGGTGGACTTCATGGGCATCTGAGCAGCGGGAGGGCCTGCTGCCCGCAGGTCCATGTGCTCACCTGGGGCTCCGTTCCTGCGGCTTTGGAGCACTTGTTATCTCCTTGTGACGCCAATCACATTAGGGATCAAAATGGTAGGGAGCTTCCCACACATTTTTGAGTGTGGATGAAATGAGGTATTTGGGTCCGTAAGTACCACGTCAATAAAAGCTTGTTGACTTTGTCAACCGGCCGATCGCCGGCCAAAGGCCTCTCCTTCCGTCACCATGTACTTGACCCCCTTTAGCCTCCCCTACACCATGCGCTATGCAGACGATGTACTGCAAAACCGCACACTCGAAATTCACCTTATTAACCAGTGTCACCCCAATAAACTTGATACAATTAAAAAAGAAAGACACCAATAATAGTAATGGTAATAATAATAACAACAATAAAAATACCAGCAATAACAATAGCTGATATTTGGGGAAAAATAAGGCAGATCACTGGGTGGACCAAATCATTAAATATATTAATTTGCAGCAAGGAAATGAAAACTTTGGGCGTAACCAGCAGCGGGTAGGAGCCCCAGCCCTGGGCTCCCTGAGGTCTCTCCTTGGCCAACCTTGGGTGACCTTGGGTGCCAGTTTCCTTGTTTCTTTCGTGAGGGAGTTGGAGTGCTTGATCGAAAACAAAGTTCACTCCAGATCCCTGACTCCACTTACTTGGTGATTCAGGACCCTCAAGCACTTTAAGCAGGTGCTTCTAAGCCAGGGCCACTCATTTGAATTACGTCAGGAGCTTTTGGTTATCCTAACACCCAGGCCCATCTCAGACCCATTCAATCAAAATCTCCGAGGGAAGCGGGAAGGGCAAGAATCGGTAGTTTTAAAAGTTTTCCAGGTGATTCCAGTGTCTGGCCAAGACTGAGCATCGCTAAACTCTCATTCTTCCTAATAAATAGAACCAGAAACACCTACTCCCCCCACCCCCACGCCATTCTTGAGAAGAGCTGGCGTCTTCTTATGGGGAGGGATCAAAGAAGCTGCTTTATCTCCCACTCAGTTTCCAGGCAAACGGGTCAGGAAAAGTGTGCATCAGCGAGACACCAGAGGTGCAGGTAACAATAAACCAAAGGGCCCCAAGGCTGCCCTGTCGGCACGCTGATGGACGGGGCTGGGGAAAGCGGCGTGGGCCGCCCCTGCTGGTCTGCGAGGTGTGGGCTGTTTAGAGCACTTGGCGCTGCCACCTCTCGGCTTCTCAGACGGACACTCCCAGCCCCTACGGAAGCACAGGCAGTTCTTACCCACCCCTTGTCCTTTGCAAAGCAGCTAGCATGGCGTGCCCTGCCCCCGACCTCTCTCCAGGAGGGAGAGAAAACGAAGCCCTGTAACAAACAGTCAGCATGAAAAGTGGGTTAAGGGGAATTACTTTTTTAGGCAAACTGCACTGCACTGTGTTGGAGAGTGACCTCTCCAAAATTTATGTCCTTCCTGGAACCTCAAAATGTAACCTTATTTGGAAATAGAGTCACTGTAGCAATAGTTTATGATGAGGTCATGCTGGAGTAGGGTGGGCCCTTAGCCCACTGTGACTAGTGCCCTTATAAGAAGACAAGAGGCAGAGGCGTACAGGGTTGATGTCATGCATGTTGGCTTGCTTGGGCTGCCGTAACAAAATACCCTAACAGAACTAGTTTCCCCACAGTTCTGGAAACTAGAAGTTGAAGACCACGGGGTAGGCAGGTTTACTTTTTTCGGAGGCCTCTTCCCTTAGCTTGCAGATGCCTGCCTCCTCGCTGTGTCCTTACACGGTCATCCTTTGCCTGTTATCTGTGTCCTAATCTTCTTATAAGGACACCGGTCATACTGGATTAGGGCCCACCTTAATGACCCCATTTTAACTTAATTGCCTCTTTATCCCCAAACACAATCACATTCTGAGATGCTGGGGAGCTGGGGCTTCAACATGTGAATCGGAGGCAGAGGGACGCAATTTAACCCACAGCACCATGTGACGACGAAGACAGGGATTGGAGTGACGTGTCTACCAGTCAAGGAACCCTTGAGTATTGCTGACAAGCACTGGAAGCTGGGAGTGATCCTCAAGGACCCAGCCCTAAAGCCTGCCGAGAGCGCAGGGCCCTGCCCATGCCGGCCTCCGAAACAGAGAATGCGTTTCTGGGTTAGGCCATCCGATTTGCGATCATTTGTTGTAGCAGCTCCAGTGAACGGATACAGTAAGTCCTCACTTAACACCGTGGATAAGTTCTCGGAGCTGCGGGAAAACGATGCGTACGGACGCCGGTTTCACTGCGGGCAAGCAGACACGCGCGGGAGTTGAGTTCTCACGGCGTCTCACCAGCCTTGTGGGAACATTGAGTGAGCTTGGCTCACAGCTTTTCCTCTGAGTGTCTACCACGACGGAAATGTGCAGACACGGAGAAAGCTCATGCATGCGAATCTGGACTTGGCTGTCCCTGCAGGTGACTGTGCAGGGCCCCAGGGGAGCCCCAGGAGTGGACTTCTCACCTGTTGCTACAGTTCCTGTCACTGCCACACTCTACACAGTTTCCAGTGGGGACCCCAGGGCTGGCCAGGCCAGAGTGGGAAGGGCAGGGCTGGAGGTGGGTTATGGCGAGGAGGGGTGCCTCCTATTGCTCCCCGATTTCTAATGGGGAGTGGTCGTCGGGGCGGAATTCTGGCTTCAAATCACCCACCAGAAAGTTGGCATGGGATCTGCCCTCATCTTGGGACCAGGGAGATGTTAATGGTGATGTATTGCTTATTTATGGCTCAGGACCCAGCCCAATCTAAGCATCTTTGCAAGTAGTGGTGGCTGTGATCCAGGCCCAAGGTGGTCAGAGTGCTCAGGCTGGGCAGCAGCTGGCCCTGTACACCTAGCACCCTTGTGAAATGACAGGTCAGCCTATAAACCCACTTCATTCAGCATGTTCATTTGCAAAACGAAATCGATGTGCTCCCCTCCCCACCGCCACCTCCCACAGCAGAGTCCAGCTCACTGGCTTCGGACAGCACAGGTGGGCCTATGGTCGTGGGAGGCACAGACAAGGGGCAGCGGGCCCCGGAAGACCACACCAGGAGAATGCAGCAGCAAACAGAGCACACTCGAACCTCAGACAGTTGCGTCCCTTCTGTGTGGCTCATGTAGGAAGCAGAAGGCTGTGCTTGTGGCCCCTGGCCCACAGAAACACATCTCTGTAACTCCAGGACCTCTCTGCCATGAGCAAGGTGCTCAAGTTACCTGCTGAAATAAATAAATAAGGGATGAATGAAGGAATGAATGGGCTTAAACAGGGAAGTGAAGACACAGGAAAGCAGCTCCCAGGAGGCACTGCGGGCTCAGGAAGTCTGCAGCCCTGGCTTCTGCTTTAGACTATGTCCTGGCACTGTGGGGCTTTGCACCTGCCCCCTCTGCTCTGGGTCTCTGTCAAAGGAGGAAATTTAGGATGCATGATCCCCAGCACTGGGAGTTGGTCACTTTTCAATCAATAGTAGCAGGAGAATGGGCAATCCTTTTCAAAATTTTTTCTTACTTGCTTTTGGCTCGGGAGCTTGCAGATAAGCCAAGGTGTGTAAATCAGGCCCTTGAAGCCTCTTTGGAAAGGAAGGGGGACCTGGTGGGGAGTGGGGTACAGGCAATGCTGTGCATTCACTCCTCCACGTATCTGCAATAATGAGAACATAGATGGTTGTGCGGAATCCAGGGCCTGTCTGAAACATCGCGTCCAGGGGGACTGGGTTTAAGAATGATGTTAAACTACAGGGATCAGGGGGAGAAGAGGCAGAGGAGAGAAAGGAGCCCCAAAGGCGAGAGTTGCACCAATTAGATCGGCCAGCAACAGGCAGCCTTCATCCCAGGCAGGAAGCCCCCCAGCAAGCGATGAGTGACAGGAAGCCTCTGCGAGGTGCCCACTTTTTCAAAGGCAAATGTAATTTGTAAACAATCAACATTTTAACAAGCTATAAACAACCAGCCCTGACTTCTAGCAGATTTACTGATGCTTGAGTGACTAAAATTCACCATGTTTTTCCAAACCCATTTCGTTAATTTGTGGCCTGGTATTCATTAGGGTGACGGGTCCCCCGAGACAGTTTCCAGCACCGCTTCCAACCTCAGGACGCGGGGCTGGGGTCTGAGCACTTTCCCATCTTGGGTGCAGGCCCAGGGCGGCTTAACCTTGCCTTCTGCCTGCCCTCACCACAGCTGGCCTTGTACCTCGCAGGAGAGGATATGTTTGTTTTGTTTTAAAATTCTAGCGTTTCAAAAATCACCCATCACTTATCACTCATCTTAGATGAGCAATTGTGGGTCGATGCTGCCTGGGTACTTTCCCTCCACGCTCCTCCTCTCTCCGCCCCTCCCCTTAGCGCCTACCCCCAGGGGAAATCAAGAAAAACAAGATCCTACTTGTTCAGGCCCTCAGAGACCCCTCAGAATCGCTGGAATCGTCACAATTGAGAGGTAGTAATAGAACGACATACAGGACTGTAAATACAAACTGCTCGGTGGAGTGGCAAAAAATAATGAAGTAATTAGGTGAACTATTATCAGCACCTGTGACTGATTGGTGCAAGCACGTTTCTGGCTTTATTATATGACGATTTGTCAGGAACAATAAGCAGATCGTGAAGTTTCGGGACTCCCGGGCCCCACAGCCCGCTGCCCTCTCCCAAGCACCCTAGACACCCCGAGGTGCACGCCCCGGGATGGGGAGGCGGCTGCTCAGCCCGGGCCAACCCACTGTGGGCAGAGGCCTGCTTCCTAACCCATTAGGGTTAATGCCACTTTAATTAGCAATCGATGTGCCGCCGAAGAGGTGCCCTTTAATGCACCATTTCTGGGCCTATGCGTGTGTCCCACAGACGGACTTAAACGGCGAGCCCGCTCCGAATGGGCCACAACTGAGTGGAGAATTTCAAAACAACTCACTGCAGATTCTAAATGGAAACGGCTGTGCAAGTGCCCAGCTGCAGCCGCGCACCTGGCAGGGTACCCTTCTTCCTAGGTGGGGTGGCGGCAGAGCGCACCCACCTGCTGGTAATAATAATAATATAATTTGATGGTGATTATAATAGTGAACATTTCTAGTATCACTCTGCACTAGGCCCTGATTCGAGCACTGTATGCTCATATACATATTTTTACCCATTTACTCCTTCCTCCTAACTCAGTGAGGTAGATACTCTTATCATCCCCATTTTACAGATGGGGACATTGAGATGCAGCCACGTGAAGTGGCTCCTCCGAGGTCACAGGAGTTAGGATTCCAAGCCAGGCTGTTTGGTGGTGAAGTGTGCGCCCTTTGCCTCCTGTTCTCAGCCCCGGCTTGCAGGACTGCGGGCCAAGGGGCACACATGGTGGGCCTGTCACCGGTGGGCACGAGGGGAGAGGCGGAGAAGTGAGAAGGGGGTCCTGCTGAACACCGAGGCAGGAAAGTAGTTTCTCACAGCCCTGCCCGTGGACTTGGGAGAAGTCAGCACCTCCTGAGAGCAGGCGGAGGTAGACCTCCAGGGAGCCCGTCCTGCACAGTGAGGCACGGTTCGGACTTCTCAGTGCCACCTGAGCAGCATGTCACAGTGACAGGGCAAACCACCCCCTGAGAGCCACGGGCAAACCCAGACTTCTCCTGGGCTCCCTGCTGCCCAGAGCCTCTCCAGGTTCCCCAAATCTCACTGGGTGGGTGCCAAATTGCCAGCCCCTCAAAATCTGGATCTGCCCTGTGATTATCTAGGAAAGAAAGCATTTGGTTTGGATGATGGCTGTGGTCCTGTCTAGCTCAGAAATGTGAAGCTTCTGGGTCCTGGACATGAAAACAGGTGTGAAGGGCCCGCCTTTGTGGCCAGGGGCACGGACTTCTTTCTGAGAGGACGAGGAGCCGTGGAAGACAGAACATGCTGGACTCCTCGTAGAGTGACAGTGGTCAGCAGTTGCAGTGTGCCTGGGACGCAGCCGGAGTTTTAGAGCCTAGCGCTCCTGGGCTCCGAAATCCCCTCAGTCCTGAGCAAACCCGGACAGTGGGTCACCTTTCTGTTGAGGACAAAACGGTGGGGTGGGGGTGGGGGGTCCTAGCTAGCTGAGTGCCTGGCATCTGTAGGTGCTCATTATACCGCATGAGCTCCAGGAGGGAGTGTGGACGGTGACCTGGGGCGGGCAGGCACATTCCACGGAAATCCAGGCTGAGAAACGAGCCTCGAGTGGTGAAGTTAGACCAGAAAGTGGACTTTACTGCGCAGGGAAGGTTATGGAACGTGAACGTGATGAGGGGACCCCCCCCCCACTTCCCAATGCGGAACCGTTTCTGTTTCCTTCTGTGCACCTGGGAACAAACAGCACATCTTCCATTTACAATCTCCACATCGTCGTTTTCTCAGCTCGGAAACAACATCCGTGTCCAGGCAGAACCCCGAATAGAAGCTGGATCTGGCTGGGGCTGGGTGGGGTAAAAGCTGCCCCGCGCAGGTGCGTGGGGGTGAGTTGCTCAGGCCCCGATTCCACATGCCGCATAGACTCCAATTACCAGAGGACTTAGAGATCAAACAGCCCGACTGGGCTTAACAATGAAGGAGGAGGTCTTAATTTTACTTCCCGCTACACCCTCCAGCCAGACCCTGCCAAACAATGCGTTGCATTGATGTGCTCCTGAGCCCCCAGCTTTCCCGAAATTGTCTCCGTTTATCCCAGCAACATGTCTATAAAGTGGACGGACGGAGCAGAGAGTCAGATATTCTGAAGAATGCCGTGATTCTCGCTGGATTCCCCAGGACAGCCGCGGCAGCCTCAGATGGCTCTAACCACGCTCTCCTGCCTGGCCAAGGACAGAGAGTTTTTAAATTTTTATTTATTTTTATTTTTAGGTACAGTGTTTTATTTTTAGGTAAAGGCGTGGTGTTGGCACTTGAGGAAAAGTGTTTGCAGCAGCCCTTCACTGAGCTGCGGCAGAAGGACAGAAAACTTGATAGAAAAAGGCAGGGCAGAGGCTGGAATCTGGCAAATTTTCTCCCTTCTCAGAGTGTCACAGTTAGGATTTGTGGTGAGGCTCCGTGCAGCTGAAAATTAGTCTGATTTCCTTTTCAACAAAAACCTCGGTTAATAGGTAAATATTCTAAGAAATGCAATCACTGTGAATGTTTAAGATGAAAGAAAGCAGAAAGGTTTGGAGGAAAACGACTTTGTAGACATTTAAATACGTAGGCAGCAACAGAGACCTAAGCCCCAAACCTGATTTGTTTTGACATACCCGTATATATTTTTATAATTTTAGCCTTCAGACAATGGATTTTTAATCGAAAATGGTGCACCAAAGTGATAAGATATTTCAGGATTTTTTGATAGGTGACTTCACCTGTATAATAACCAGATTCTTCATGTGGCTACTTGTTTACAGCGTTTTTGAAAAATGAAAATACAGACACCTTAAGTAGATCAATGTTTCCATAAAATAAATAGCCTGTTGACAAAGAAAGTGAAAAATACATGTTTGAGATGCAGCTGGAGCTGTACCACAACCCGGGGGTCAGGATTGTAGCTCAAAAAAGCAGATGAAAATAGCTTTTAGGCTGAGCATTTCTATCCTGAAAGCATATATATATATTATATATATATAAAATATATATATAATGAAAATTGACCTTAACACAAAGGGGAAATGATCCTGTAGGATTTCTTATTTGGGAATTAATATGCTAAATCTTTTCTTATTTGATGCTCTTAAAAAGCAGTTAACTGACTTTGAAAGCAGCATTTTCCAAGCACTGTAAACAATGCCGGAAACTGGGGAGAAGCACAGTTGTCCTGTCTGAGAGATCCCTAAACAATTGGTCTAATTTTAGTTGTTTACTCTCAAATATCAAATGCACTCTTATCACCATTCTACCGAACTCATACACTGTTTATTGAGCGATTTCTTTTGTGTGTGAAATTGACGCCTAAATGACTTATTGTCTCGTTCTGAATGGTCTTGAGGATACTTACAGATGATATACTGCAAGAAGAGCTCAAAGCGCCCACTCTGTTTTGGACGACCTGACTCTGCATGAATAAACCTGGGCACACTGATTTTTCACTATTTATTTTGCATTTTTAAATTCTTTTTCTGTAATAGCCCCAAATTAGAAAGTTAAAAAAATCAGATTGTTGATCATTGCAAAATATAATATTGTAACCCACTGCAAAACATCACGGTTATGCCTATGTGTGCGAATTAAGATGTCTCACGGATTGGCGCTGACTGCTGGATCAAACGAGACACCGGCCAGCGAACGTTCCCTCTCTGCAGACTCGACCATGCTAACCAAGCAAGTCCTTGGGCTTGTGAAGTCATGGCCAGGCCACGGATATCTGCACACAGGGACGGTTTCTGTGGGCAAAACGAAGCAGGCAATGTCATGCTGCTTACCTTGCTCTACACCACAACTGTTGCAGGCAAAGGTTTCTCCCAGTGCTTCTCAGTTTCGCTTCTCTGGATCCAGCAGGAAACAGTTTCCCTGACTAGTTACTTCTCAGTTGTCCCTTAGGATACGGAGATTTGGGAAGATAATGTCTTGCTTTCCTCAGTGGTCCCTCTCAGTTTAAAGTCTTAAAAAATGCACAAATGTGTACTGACTGCCCGACTGGCACTGAAATTCGGAGCAAGGCAAGCTTGCTCCAAAAGCCTTTCCCGGGAATGAGCACAGTTTCACGTAGAGCCACTAGATGGCGTATGATAACCATTTGTGCCAGCCACAACTTGCTTCCCGTCAGTCAATAACTTTCCAAAGGTGTTCTAAACAATTCCTCCAAGGCAACGTCACTATTACATTGTTATTACCATTTCGATCTTTATATGGGACTTTACACGATTCTGATTGATATTTTGGAATTAGGGGATTCTTCTCCGGAAGAGTCTATATTAGGAAGCGGCATTAGCTGTGTATTCATGTTAATAAATTGAAGGCTGAATCTAGACACAAATGTTAAATGTCAAGTGTGTATCCTACTTGTTTATCTACCGATGCTTCAACAAACACTTCAGTGTCTACTGTATGTGAAATGTGACTCGTGCTTCTAAAATGTTGAAAGAACATTTTATTATCAGAAATTCATGCAAGTATCAAAAAATAAAGACATCTATTTTACCTTGTGAGTCGGGCCATCAGTTTAATGTGAAAACTAGCCATGCCCCTGAAATTCCAGCAGCTTCATTTTTTGATGTAGAATATATCTGCCTGTCAAGGACAACAAAAGTAAATGACATGAAGTGCTTTGTAAATTCTCTTCTCCCTTAAATAGGATGCCAATGCCTTAACAAATGTCAACTCCTGTAAGGAGAACAAGCCCATAAAATATATAAGCTCTGTAGAGGGGCTTCTTTCTTTGGGTCCTTTGTCACCAAATATAGGAGTGAGGTATTTCATTTTACACACACACACACACACACACACACACACTATACATAGTCTATTTGCTGATAAACCTAAATAATAAGAGTGGCTTTGACACAAAGTATTCAGCAAGACATGAGATTTCTTCAAAACTTGGTGTGATATCTGTGGAGAGAATTAAGACATTTCTAAGATCCTGTCCACTTTTAAGAACGAGTGGTTTAAAAAAAATTAAGAGCATTCCAATTCTTTCACCTTTCTCAAAATAGGTGTGATATTTCTCCTAAGCCAACCTCTACCCAAAAGGAAAGAATGGTCTCATTTTTAGAATTGCTGGTTATTTGTTTGAACTGAAGAATTAGTTGCATTTCAAAATAAAGACCTGCCTAATGAAATGATTAAAACATACAGAGCATTAAATTATAAGCAGATGGGGGTGAGAGTGCGGAGGGGCGAGGTTGCCAGAGCCTGGAGTTCACAAAAGCTGACAGCTTTGGGTTTTTCTCAACAATACAGAAGATAATTGTTTAAGCAGCAGAAGATTAAAAAACAAAACACTTCTGAAAGATTTTTTCCGATAGTCAGCAACATACAAGAAGAGCCAGAAAGCAGAATCTGCGCGTATTGAAAGCGTCTGAGGAGCTGACCACAATCGACGGAAGCGGGACGCTCACAATGGTGCCTGGGGAAAGAGGCAGGCGTCACTTTGCAAGTGACGCCACGGCAGCGAGGGGTCCTGCGGCAGCAAAGAGGACCAGCCAGGCCCGGACAGTTCGTGGGTGAGGGTCTGAATTCTTCATAAGAAAGACAGACATCTCTTGGCTCTTGTCTGGCCCTCGGTTTTCACGAAACGCCTTCTCTCCTCCCTTCTTTTGAAATTTATCTTTTAAAATGCTGCTCCGCACAGTTGGAAGATAACTGTTTGATGAGACAGAGTTTAGGACAGCTAAAAAAGAGGCTTAGCGAATAGGAGCAGTTCACAGACATGCGAATTGTCTGTTAAGTGGCACTTTATGATTAGCAGAATCCCTGAGAGTTTTATCTCGAGTTTCTATCAGGCCGCATTCAGCAGGAGCTGGTTCCTTGGAAACCAGCATTAAAAAAAAAATATCTGTGTTGTGTCTCTATCTTTGCTGGATATACAATGGCAGTTTCGACCCATTTGAGCTGCCTTCCTGAACAGCAGCGCCGATTGTCTTCGAGTGCGGGTTAATGGATGTAGGTCTGGAGATAAAGGAAATAAACCCTCGAAGATTTTGTCTAATTTTTAAAAGGCATCTCACCTTCCTAAGTTGTGTGTCTTCTTTGTCCTGGTTGTCGGCAAGGGTGGGGGGTGCAGTGCTGCGGCAGCGGCGGCGGTTGGCACCCAGGGCCAGGGCCCGGCTCCGAGTGGCGTGAGTGTTACTTTCAGAACTGAAACCTGCCCTTGCTTTGCTAACAGAAGGGACCTCCTGAAGATGAGGACGGGGCACACGCGCAAACGCACCCAGACCCTGTCTCTGGGGAGGGATGTGTGGCCCTTATTCTAGTTCAGGCAGCACCCCCGCCCCCCATCCGTCCGAGCTGCCCCTGTGTGTGTCCACAGCACGTCTGCGTCCGGCCTCATGGCAGCCGGCACTGCTCTGAAAACGGACCAGTTGTAGCAAAACCTCGTTGGCCCAGCACCGTCAGGCCCTCCCACTGAGCACTGCTGAAACCTGAAGTTGGAGGTGCAAGCCGACAGTTTCACTCGGCTCCGCACCTTGTGAAACCTCTCAGAAGCATCTTAGAACCTCTGAGAACCTCTCATAGCCAGGAGACAGGGGCTAGGTGTTCAGGAGTGGAGGGGGTGGGTCCCCTTCCCAATAATCTGTTTCATTTTCTAGGAAGGTGGAGGGTCAGTGGAATGCTTAGCTACGCAGACCAGGCTGGCCTGGCTAGGGAACAGTGACACCCACCTCCCCCCTCTGACCCCCAAAAGACCTTACTCTTTTCCCTTCAGCGCGTAAAGCTCTGCTGCTCGTGTCCTCGGAAAGCACATGGACCACACGTTTAACATCTGTGTGTAAAAGTACACACGTAAGATCTAAAGAAAGTCTACTTTTATGGATGCACCCTTTGGATACTTGACAGTCTCCCCATTCTCCCACTAGAAAAGAACGTTCTCGAGGGGGCTAATACCCTTTATCTTTATTAGCTACTGGCTGGTTGGAGTGGGGAGCCCAGCAGCTGGGACTGGAGTGGGGAATTAGTTGGCAGTCAACCAAGAGCAAAGAGCATCAGGGCATGGTGAGGAAATGAGACCGAACTGACCAACGAGGGGACAGGTGTGGGGGAGCTAAGCTCCTGGTGGGGACAGGACAGGACCCAAGGCCAATGTGAGCTGCTTCCTCCATGTGTGTGGACGTGGGCCCGCACCCCCATCCCGGCCCCTCCAGGGTCCTGCAGGAGTGGGGTTGGGGTGGGGGTGGGGGGCTGGTGGGGTGGCACCTGTAACTCTGCACCTGGCCAGGGAGAAGCCCGAGTCCTGACCGGAGTTCCGGCTCCACCCAGCCAGGCGTGTCCCTGTGAAGACCTCAGCTATGGCCTCTACAATCTCAGGTGGGTGAGTGTCATCTTTTTCTTACTCCTCCTCCTCATCTTCATCAGCACATCAGTAGAAACTAATGTCACGAGAGTTGACCACATTCAAGGTGCTGTTCTAAGCACTTCACATGCACCATGTCATTCAAAACGCCCCATCACCCTGTGAAGCTGGTGCCATGTTCACCCCAAGTCCTGGTCGGATAATGGGAGCCCGTGATATGGGCCCCAGGAAGAAGGTCCTGGCTGGTGTTCCGGGTGAAGAGCTTGCATGGGACAGCCCCTTGAAAGGGGGCAGGGGGAACAAAAAATGGTTCATCGACCGTAGTTCAACAGGGAGAGTGTCTCCCTGTTCAGCGTCCTTGTGGCGAACCCCTGGTTGCAGGCTCGGCAGGGCTCCCTGTGCCTGGCACAGTCCATTGGCCATAGAAAGGTTTACTGACGCCGCTCATGGTGGATTCAGGGACACGGGTGGGTTCGCCCTTACCCTGGAGACCTCACCTGAGGATGAGGAGAGGAGGTGCAGAGGGACAGGTACTGTATTTTTCAGACTATAAGACACACTTTTCCCTCCAAATTTGGGAGGAAAATGGGGGTGCATCTTATAGTCAGAATGTAGCTTTACATTTACATTGGTGAGATAGTATGTTATTTATGTTATCAAATACTTTACCACATTTTTTTGCTTCAAAAATTTTCCCCCTATTTTCCTCCTCTGAAACCTACGTGCATCTTATGGTCTGAAAACACAGGTAAGTCTAAGGAAGGAAAAGCAGGGCAAGGCCAAGGACACGTGCCTCCCACGCTCCTAGCTCCAGCTCTTTCTAGCCAAGGGGCACCCGCGGAGGGGGTTCAAGGTGCAGACACCTGGTCCCATCCACAGAGAGGCTGAGCTGCTGAGCAGGCCAGGGAATTGGCGTTTCCCTGTTTCCAGGTGATCCTGGTGCTGGGGGGTCCCTGGACCTCATTCCTAGAAGCAATGACATAGAGGTGACAGATCGGAGTGGACTAGGGTAGTGCTGGGGGGGGGGCGTCTTCCCAGAAGAGGAGAGGCTTTGAGTGGGCCCTGACTTTTATCACAACTAGTATCATTTATCTTAACTCTTCACCTCATTAAAACTCAGCTGGTAATCAATTGAAACGGACGGGCCCCACAAATCCAGAAATACGACCTGCCATACTTTAGGACTGGGTTCCTGGAGGGGAAAGCAGAGACGAGGTGAAGGCTTGCATGCTGCTGATGCTCTTGGAACAAGGCACAGACGAGCTCTGAGGTCCCCAGAATGAGGTTCAGGGCTCTGGCCAGCCAAGAGGGGGCTGAGGGGCGCCTGGCTCAGCCTGTCGCCCAGCTGCCTGGATGGAACAGCTGAACTTCAAAGGAAGCATGGGGTTTACCCAAGGGCAGCTGTGGATGTGTGGGTGGGTGGGGTGCCCAGGGGAGCGGAGGAAAGGCTGGAGAACAGGAGGGGGTGGGCTGACAGGTTCAGGGACTAGGATAACAGCTTTGGGCTTGGGCCTTATTTATGAAGGAGGTTGGCATCCTTGGAGCAAATCTGTGGGTCTGCCTCAAATGTGTTTTAGCCAACACCAAATTGTCAGATCACTCCGACAATCCCGTGAGTATCCACGTGGAAAAATTGTTTCATTGTCATCCTACCCCAAACCCCTTCCTTCCCTCCTGATTCAGGGACTGACATTAAATATCCCCCGACCCAGAAGGTGAAAAACCTGGGACTTCCATGTCACTTACTCCCAATGAATGCTGTTGTGAGGTTTTCTTTCCATAAGATGTAGCGATTTTCGAGAAGTGCACTAAGGTGTGGGGAACCCCAAACAAATAAAAGAAAGCCATGCAGGGTTTGGAGGATAGAACAGTGAGGAGGCTGCGCCTTGTTCCGTCTTAGGCAGGCAAGGCGAGATGGGCCCCCGGCAGCTCCACAAAAGGTGAGAAGATGTTATCGAAGGAATTGCTTTCAGTGGCTTAGGTTACAGGAGGGAAAACATGGGCTCAGAGCTTGAAGAAGTTTCAAAAAAGGAAAAAAAAAAAAAAAAAAACCCATGCAGAGGGATTGTGCAGAACAAGAGAACAAGCAAAACAAGAGAATGAACTGCCAGAGAAAGTGGAATTTCCACCCCTGGAGCTATCGGGGGCGAGAGGAGGGAGCTCTTTATTACAGGTTGTTTAGAGTCATGGACTGGGTCCCACTGCAGCGCATGGGAATGGACCAAATGACCCGGCGCTGTTCCTTCCAGTCCAAACAACTCCGTAATTATTGACCCAGGTGGCCAAGGGTTAGTCTCCGAGGAGGAAGAGTCCGTTTTCCACCGACTTGTGCGGGCTCAGTTGCCAGCAGCGCTTTGTCATTGCCTGGATCGTTTTCAGCTCATTTTGTTTGGTGGGGAGGCCCACTCCACAAGCAACACGCGAGGCATTTGCCGGGGGCCGTGAGGGCTCAGACCTTCGTGGCCGGATTGAATTCCTAGTTGCCTGGCGCAGGTGTAGGCGAGGTTCCAGAGGTCTCCTGAAGAATTCCGTGGCTCCGGGATAAAGGGAGGGAGCAAAACCTCAATACCCCCTGTTTTGTTGTGCTAGGAAGTTCCATTCACTGGCCTCCAGAGCCGGTGGATGCAGTTTCTCCCCGAGGACTCCTACACACGGTCCCGTTTTCAGTCACTTCGATGCGAGTCTGAAGTTACTCTGGCCTCCTGGTCCGCATTTCTGCTGTGATTTCTCATCCCAGCCGTTCGACACAAGGATGTCCCACCCTCACAGAAAATCAAAGGAGACTCCTAATCGGCTTTAACTCTGCACTTTGCTCCTCACCTTCTAGTGTCAGGGAGACCATTTTAAAAGGAGCTTGAGGAAACCAGTTTCAACATTCTATGTACTTATACAATATTCTTTTAAATAACACTTTAGTAAAAGAAATGCATCAGCCTTGATTTTCCCCAGGCTTCAGCAGCTTGAGGGGGTAAATGGCCCACGCTGATGAGTAAACCGCACACCCCTGGCTCTTGCTTCACCCATGTAACACGCCGTCCCGAGGGTCCCTCAGGGCAGGGGTCCCTCAGGGCAGAGCTCCCTGGAAGTCCTCAGAAGCTCCCCAGTGAGCTCTCCCAACAGCTCCAGAGAGTCAGTCCACCCTGCGACCCTCCCCAGGAGGAAACACGGGAGGGGCAGTTTGCCACCATCTCTGCTGCCGGGATCCGTAGGGACAAAATGAATTCGCCAACAAAGGCAATGGTTCCAGGTGTTTCCAAAGAGGCCCCCGCAGGGCTGTGTTCCTTATAAACCTTCTGCAGGCTGGAGACACAGGTTCAAATCCTGCTGAAACATGGGAGCACCCCTTGCCCTGGGTGCCTACCTACCCCACTCCCATCATGCCTCTCTGTCTCTGTAATTCGGCTTGGCCCAGGTGTGGACACCGGGCACAGGGGAAACCTTGCCCATTGTTCTTCCCTCCAAGGAGCATGAGCAAAATCCCTTACAGCTTTGGGGCCCGAGAGCCCCACCCAGTCAAGTTGGAATCTAGTCTTCTTGCTGGCTGTTTCCAACTCCAAAACCCATTGTACTTTTTTAATTTAATACCCTTAACAACTCAGTAATTTCTTCTGAGTTATTTTTTCCAGGGAAATAGTTCTGGGTTCAGAAAAGCTGTTATGCATGGATATGTTTATTGAAGCATCATGTAGAAGAGTGAGAAAATGGAAATTACCAAAATGTTCACCCATTAAACACTGGTTGGGCAAATTATGGAATGACCCCCTTAAAGGAACAGTGCACAGTGATTAAAATTGTGTTTTCAGAGGCTTTAGAGTAACAAGGAAAATGTTTGTCACATAACATGGAGAGAAAAAGACAATCAGGATACAGATTTTATATTGAAATGATTATAGTGGAATAAAATAAAACAGAAAATCTGCATAAAGGGTCGGGAAGGATAGCTAAGGATCATTATTACTATTTGTCTTCAGATAGAAGAACACTGGCTGATTTAAAAAGTATTCCTTTTTATTTTTCTGAATATATCAAATTTCATCAAATGAGAGTAGATCTTAAATAATGAAAAAGCAAGCATAAAAAAAAGGGTGAAAAACCATCCTTATGTCCGTACAGGTGAAAGTGTGGCCATATCAGCTGCTGGAAAGCCCAAGTTCAGGTCCCCACTGTGCGCTCCGGCTGCTGGTGTTTCCTCCTAAGTGCACCTGGCTGGGTCTAAATGCCATTCCAGAAGGTCTGTGTTCAGGAATATGGCCCTTCTGTCATTTCTATGGGTGTTTACTCATCTTATGTCCACCGTTATCTCACTGAAAACACAGAAAACACGTATAAATTAAGGCCCATTTAGAAGCTCTTTGGACTTCCAGAACTAATGGTCATCTCCCAGCTCTGCCCTTCCGAACTTGGCCTGGGAGGCTGGGGCTGGGAATCTGCAAACCCCCTTAGGGCTTCGCCAGCCAGTCCTGGGGAGGCTCTGCCCACAGGGGGAGCTAGAGGGAGACGGAGGAGAAGGGGGAGGCTGACTCCTGGCTTCTGGGTTCTGCCAGCATCCCCAGGCCCGCTGCTTCCCCTGGGCAGCTGCATCTCCTTTGTGAGGCAGTGTCTGAGCCCAGCTGACAAGTTTCCCCACACCTGCAGGGCTAACCTCAGCTTCCCGGGCTTCCTCCTCCTGGGTCTGGGTCCCACCCCCAGCATCCCTTGCCTGAGGCTCTGCATTTGAAGAATTCAACCTCTTCCCTCATTGCTCCAGCCCTGGGTGTGGTAATTTGATTGTCTTCTGCGAAGCTACCTCTGTGGCTGGTACCTTCAAGTTGTCTTTTCAAGCCTTTCAGTTGCTTGGCTAATCATTTTCTTTTACCCTATTAACCATTATTTACCTTAAATCATCTCCATGCAGGTAGCTGGGTTGGCTTCTGTGTCCTGACCTCGTGTCAAACTGATGGGCATTTCCTAACTCGGAAAGTCACTTGGGTGGGAGGGCCAATCCCCAGCAGCAGACGGCCCCCTAAACCCTCAGCAGGACACTTCCTCCTCCTCCTCGGAAAGCGTGGACTCTTTCCGCTGAGAATTCCCCTTTCTCACCCTCCAAACACAAATGTACCCACTCCCGTTTCGCAATAATGAAAGCCATCTCTCCTGTTTAAGACCAAATCCTGCAGGTGTATTTTCAGTTCCACCCCTCCTGTCCTTTTAAGAAACCTCAACTATTCATTAATTATCCATTTCTCACATATAGTCAACATTTTCTCAAATGGGCTCTTCTTCTTGGCTTCTTGATCTGCTCCAGTCTCACAGAACAGAGCAAATCTCCCCTTACTGCTAACCCCCCACCAGCCACCCCCTCTCTCTCGTCCTCTCAACCCCCAAAGTCCTCGAAGAGCCCTGTGATTCACCGTCTCCCTTTCCTCCAGCCCTGCTGGTGCCTCGCGGTACTGCATCTGGTTTCTGGTCCTGCAGATCTGCTTTGTTGAGTCACCGCCGAGTGCGATCTTTGTAACCGAGTGGGCCCTTTCCCCCAGTCCTCACTTCATAGGATTGCTCAGCAAGTCCCAACGCCGTCACACTGCTTCTCTTATTTGAAAATAGATGCGGAGGCAGATAGAATCCTGCCCACTGTTCCTTTGGCTGCTGGGAGGCTCCGCTCCCTTAGTTTACCCCTTCTCTCCAAACACTCTTCCCCTCTCCCAGGATACAAAATATTGTGTAAGGCTCATCCATCCACGTCATCTTGTCCACTCCGGTCACCACTGCGAGAGAAAGTTTGCACCGGCCCTGCTGAGCTCAGGACGTTTAATGCCTGTCCCCTGTGGGATCTTTCCGTGGGTTTGAGAGGGAAGCGTTGCCTGACTGTTAAGAGAGGCTGTCGTGATTGGAAAGGTGCTGATTAAACCGCCCCAGTCTGACTAGGGAAACCCATAAGGAAAGTCAACGTTCTCCTAATTGAAAACCAAAAGAAACTTCTGCGTCATCTTTTCCCATTAGAAATATTTTTAGACTGGAAGAAGGCAGATGGGTGTTTCAGTTACTGTCGAAAGCAGAAAAGTGAGACATGATACAGTAATGGGTTTGAAACAATAGAAGTATTCATTTCTTATGAATATTTATTGAGCAGCTATGATAGATGATGTAGTATTAATGTATGTTTTATATAATATACGTTAAAATAATAACTACGCCTTCAGCAGTGATGTGCATTGGCTGAATTAATCTTTGCAAAGTTACCAACAGGGCAGCGACATTGATGAAGCCCAGATAGACGACATTTCGATCGCCAGAAGGACCCCTTGTTGCTCTTCACCTTCAGCCTCCACCTTCCTCCCATCCTGATTCTTCCTTAACCATGGCAACCACTCATCTGCTCCTCCTTTGTATGGTGTTGTCATTCAAGAATGTGACGTAAATGGGAAGAGGTGGGTGCGCAACTTCTCGGGATGGCTTTTACCGTTCAGCATGATCCTCCGGAGAGTCATTCAGGTAGTTACGTACATTGAAAATGCATTCTTTGTTCCTTCTGAGTAATATTCTATGATACAGGTGGACTATAGTTCAATCACTCACCTGCTGAGGAACTCCTGGGTTGTCTCCAATTTTGGGTTATTACACATAAAGGTGCTACGGACATTCACCTAAAGGTTTTTGAGCGAAACTGAGTTTCACTTCTCTGGTGTAGACGCCCAGGAGTACAATCGCTGGACTGTGCGATAGGTGCACGCTTAGCTCTCGAAGACACTCCCAGTTTTTCGGGGTGGTTATGCCGGTTTACATTCTCGTCAGCAATGCAGGTGTGATTCAGTCTCTCCACATCAGCTCCAGGACTGGGTGTTGGCACTATGTTAATTTTAACTGTTCGAATCTCCAAGGACAGTATTCTCATGATTTCAGCCTGCGTTGCTCTAACAGTTAATGACGTTGACCATCTTTTAATGTACTTACTTGCCATCTGTATATATTTTTTTAGTGAAATGTCTGGTTATGATTTCTTGCCCATTTTCGAGTTGGATTGTTTGCCCTCCCATTGCTGAGTTTTGACAGTACATCCTTGTTATGTTCGGATAGTAGTCCTTTATTGGATATGTGGCTTGCAAATACTTTCTCCTGCTCTGTAGCTTGTTTCTTCATCTTAATGGGGTCTTTTAGAGAGCAAAAGCTTTTAAAATTTTTATGAAGTAAAATTTTCTTTTAGCGATATGTGATTTTGGTATCAAATCTAACTGCCTAGCCGTAGATTCTGAAAATTTGCTCTATTTTTTTTTCTAAAAAGTTTTAGTTTTACCTTTTACATAGTGATCTATTAAGTTCATTAAGTTAGTGATGTCTTTTGAGTTAACTTTTGGACAAAGTGTGAGACTTAGGTCGAGATCAATATTTCCCCCTTATGGATACCTAATTGCTTCAGCACAATTTCAGCACAATGGATGAAAACCTTTCATCATCCATCAAATTGCTTGCAAACCTTTGTAAAAAAATAGGATATATTTGTGTGGGGCTATTTCTGGGTTCTCCATTCTGTTCTGTTGATCTAGGGTCTATTGTCCTGCTGGGTCACAACGGTCTCCATTACTGTAGCAACACAGTAAATCTTGAAATCAGCTAGACTAGTTCTTCTCACTTGTTATTTTCTTTTACAACATGGTTTTCACTGGTACTACCAGGGCCTAGGGGTTTGTGGATGGGAGCTCCTTACCCCTGGGAGGGACGGAAGTTCTGGTTACTTGGCCATCTCTAGCATGACCCCAGTAGGGGTGAGGGTGGTATTCGGGTGCCTCCTTACACCCTGGTGAGGGTGGGCCCGGTTCCCACTAGCCTTTGCTGTCGCGGCTGTGGGTGAGGCTACAGCGTTTTCTGTGACGTTCAGCTGTAGCAGGGTGGTTGTTTTCTGAGTGTGCTCCTTCTTGCCGGGCTACCCCTGTTCCTGGCTAGAGAGGCCAGGCTTTGCTGGAGCCTTTTTGTCTGCATTTGTTGGCATTTCTAGGTTGTAGCTTCTTCAGCACTGAGCCTGGGGTAGGTGTAGCAGCAAGGAAACTCAGCTCATCGCAGTGCTGTCCTTTGGGTCCTGCGGTCCCCAGCGCACACTCTTTCTTCCTCTGCCTTTCACAGTTTTCTTATGCTTGCTTTACATCTAATGTCCAGGGTTTTTAGTTGTACTTGAGGGAGTGGAAGGAAAAAGTACGTTCATCTTCCCAGAAGGGGAAGCTGTCTCTTATCTTTATTTGTAAAGAATAGAAAGATTTTTGTTTCGAAAAATAATAATTTCGAAGGTGTGGGCTGCACAGGAGGAAAACAAACACAGCAAACGTGTATGTGAAACCTGGAGATAAGTCCTCACCACGTTCTTTGAAAGCGATGTGTAATCACTAAAACTATCCAAAGTCTTCACGGAATCAAAACAATGCTCCCTTATATTTATACTTTCTTAAGTGCTTTCTTATCTTTTATCCAATTTGATCCTGCTGGGAACCTTCAAAAGGAGGTAAGACAAATATTATTATCCCAGTTTAATGGCAAGGGAAATGGCATATAAAAAAAACAGAACAAAACCGGCTCCACCCAAGATTTATACTAAACCATTAGCGAGTATTCTTCCTACTGTGAAATAAGTAATTCTCTTTTATAGAAAATCACGAAGACTAATCCCTTCAGAAGGTTTCCTCCTCTATCCTCTAAAAATAGAGCATTTTACCTGCTCTCAAACTTGCAGGTTCCAACCCTGAAAAGATTTGTTCGGAAACAGTCAGAAGATGGGAATTTACTGCTTCTCCACGCCCTTCAGATACCCCACACCATAACTCCTCCAACTCATGAATCATCTTTTGAAAGTCTTAAGTTATACTCTGAATCCTCATCTGGACCCAAGCTGGAGGACTGGCATCTTCTTCGAATTTCAGATTCCGTCTGTGCAGCAGGGCCCAGGCCCGACCCTGCAGTGTCTCTCGCTCTTGCCTTTGCGTGTGCAGCACGCCGAGACCGGGCAACCCTCCCCGGGAGCATGGAGTGATGAAACGAGATGGTACCCATCCTGACCCCACATACAGGTGAGGCACACCGTAGCTGATTTTTTCCTTGGGTACCAAAGTGTCTCATGTGGCGGAAGAACTCCCTGGGCCTGGGTCTCTGCCGTCTGCCTACGTAATTCTGCAAGAGGCAGGGAGCCCACCGGAAGTGGCTGCGGGGCTTTGTCTTGGACATACAGCGTGGAGAATTTCTCTGTTTAGTTCGGGTGCTGTGTGCAGATGTAAGACATTAAAATGTAGGATCTATGGAAGAGGAGAGTGAAATCAAACACTACATTAAAATAGGAGCTATCTTTTATAAAATCATGATGAGAAACAAGGTGTGTGAGAGTGAGGAATTGGTAGCTGGCAGATGGTAACATTGGGTTCACTGAAGTACACACCAATGGCTCACCAGCAGGTCCAAGGCATGGTGACATGGAGAAGCTACTTCCCCAGTAGACCAGGGTCTGGCCCTCCTGTTTATTGATAGGAAATATCTGTTACCTCTCTCTAAGGCGGTCGCTGGGGGCAAGAAGACTCCGTCCCTGACCTCAGAGAGCTTCCCCTCTGGCTGGGCAGGCCAGACCCGTACACAGACAGGTGAGGAGATGCTAAGCGAATGGTACAGACGTGTCACGGCTTTGTTATTTTGGCAAGGGCTGGCCCTAAGATGTAGGTCTGAGATGCTGAGGAAGGAAGAGATTCCAGTTAAAACGGTAGAAGGTAGGAGAGGCACAAGGGTGAGTCTCCACCTTTTCTTGAGTGACAATGGATGTACCTACCTCTAGGACCTCTGCCAAGGGGTGTTTATCAAGCGCCATCATGGAAAAAAGGGGCCAAGAGGCAGGACTGGTGAAACCAGACCCCCTTCGGTAAGGAGAGAGGGGTCATAACGCTAGGTGGGGAAGAGAGCGACAGACAGAAAGAAACACATTAGGAGGATGCGTCCAGGAGAGGGGTATCAGATGAACTGCAAAGAAGAGACGTGTATAAGGTGGTGACAGATCATTTATTTAGAAAGAAATGTTTCCATTTTGTTTAAACGACAAACATCCACAAGGAAATGATTAACTTGCATCCTCTTGATCTGTTTATAATTAATCTGGTCAAGTAAATATTCACAATTCAAATTCGGCCAAGTTCAAGGTTTGTCAACCCTGGGGATTCCCTCATTTAACGACCAAGCCATTATTTAGCGTCCTCTGAGCATCTTCCGAGTCCCTTGCTGACAGATGCTCCTACATCCAGTTTATGATGCACGAGAAAAAGTGTCATTTTTTCCACTCACAAAAAATATCTTCAAATTTTGATTGCTGTATTTGCTCAACATTTATTTCACGTTTGTGCCTGGTGCCTCAGCTGTCTATCCTTGAGGGTAAAAATGAAAGAATCCAAATGGTTAAAAAGAAAACTCAGTTTCAAAGTTTATGTAGAAAGAGGTTGGTTGGGTTTAGCTCAGCACTCAGAACTAGAAATGTCCTTTGAGACCTGATGCTGTACACCCCTCCCTGTAGAGATGAGGCTGTCAAACCCGCAGGGGTTTTGGGGCCTGCCACCTGTCTGGTTGGTAGCCAGGCAGGACTATGCCAAATCTACCCCGTAATACCTTCTTGTGTTTCCTGGGATGGGTGTTCACATCCCTGGTGGCCCTGGTCCTGGCTGGGCCCATAAGACAATAGGTTTGAGCATCAGTCCTGGTTCGGGGTCCAGGTGGACAGTCTCTGAGACCTCTTTCAGAGTGAATACCATGAGGACTCTATGGCCAAATGCTCTCGCAAGTTTCTTTGACCTCCTGGCTCTCAGTTGCTTCATCTCTGAAATGGACTGTTCTCTGCTCCATCTACTTTAGAGAGCTCTGGTGAAGATCGGGGAGTTTGAATGTGAGCTTTCTTTAAAGATAGCAATTCATGATAGAAATATTTCCAAATGAACTAACTTATCCTCTAGTCAACCACAGATGGGTTTGTTATAAGTAGTTGGGTCACAGTTAGTTTTTAGGCGCTTCGGTAGGTGTTCATACTGAACGCTCTGGTCAGACTCACACTGGCCTGCAGGGTGTTACGTGGCGATTACTCTGAGTCATCTTCCGTCTCAAATGCAACAAGGGTTTCTCAGGACAGAGAGGAATGTCTTCCTTCCGTCCTCCCAGAAAGTAGATTCAACAAAGTTTATGGCGTGAACACGATGCAGGAAGAGTGCTGCTAAGTGAGAAAGCCCAGCTGCCTGAGAGAGCTCGCAGCCCAGAAATGGGGCAGGTTGGTGCAGGACAGTTAACGTCCCGGGCTGAGGGTCCAATGAGGGCTATTGACATGGGCTGGTACATGCACCAGAGCACTAGGTGGAGTTGCCTTTCTGGGAAGCAACTGGTTGGCAAATCAGCCTGAATTGGGGGGTGGGGGATGGGGGCATCTGTGCCTGTAACTTTCAGGTTGTGGCCATTAAAACCACCCTCCGTTTGCTCTTAAAATGTATGTATATCACACGTGTCCCCATCAGCAGTCACGCTGGCCTCTTGTGGCACCCCATTCTGGCCACTCTGAAGAACAACCATCACCCATTTGCTGTACCCTACTCCCGGCTCCTCTAGAGTGACTTTTGCAAAGGTCGCACGCTCTGTATCCTAAGTCAGACCTTCCTCAGTTGAGTGAAAGATCTCTTTAGCCATTTTCTTTTAATTCTTTTGCAGAAATTTCATTTTATATAAAGTTTTACCCAATTTCTTTGGGGCGGACAAAGATTAAGGCTCCCAACGATGATCCAATGGGGTAACAAGGTTACGAAGGGAGTGCATTAGCTTCCCAGGACCATGGTAACCCAATACCACAAACCACACACATATTCTTTCGTGGCCCTGGAGGTCAGAAGTCAGGGTTCAAGGGGGCGGCAGAGCTGCGTGCCCTCGGAGGCTCTATTGGAGAGCCCTTCTTTACCCCTTCCCAGCTTCGGTGGCTCCTGGCAAGCCTGGCTCTCTTTGGATTGTAGCTCTGTCACTCGAATCTTGGCTTCCATTGTCACACACAGTTTTCCATGCCTTTCACTGTGTGTCCCCTCTTCTTATAGTGGCACCAGTCATCGGATTCAGGGCCTTCTCAGTCAAGTATGAGCTCATCTTAATTTAACGAATTATTATATATCTGCATAAGCCTTATTCCTAAATGAGGTCACATTCTGAGGTTCCAGGTGGACGTGAATTTTGGGGGTGGGATAGCATTCAGCCCCCTACAGTAAGCAAGAGAGAAGACCAGCAATGGATCAGGGGAAAGAGCTTGCCAAATAAAATAAAGAGTAAGGTTGATATCCAGCTATCGGCCAGAGGGTATCCCATGATCGTTAGAAGACAGGCTGAAAGTTTGTCATTGCAATACCTTACAAGGCAAAGTTGCTATGTTTAAGAGATTGACCTCTAGGGCCTGACCACCAGCGTTTGAATCCTGGCTGATTTCACCAATGTGATTTGGGGCAGATCCCTTAAAGTCCCTGCATCTTAATTTCATCATCTCTAAAATGGGATTGACAGCTGTTGGGGCAATTGATTAAATAATGCATGCCGACTACTTGGCACAAGGTCAGTTTTTAGCAAAAGTTAGCCATGAAAATGTGGGTTATGTGAGGTCTTGAGGGCAGCAAGTAAAGGAAGCTACCATGTTTGGGTGTGGGAGAGGATTTCCAAGGAGTCGTAAAGGCTGGCTGAGAGCTTAGGAAAGGGCTCCTGGAAGACATGAACCTTAGAAGGACTCGTGTTTTTGGAGCTGGGTGGGGAGATTCTCGATCCAGCTGGTCAGGAGAGCGTAGGGTTTGGTGGGAACAGGAATCAGTTCAGTTTGGCCGGAGCGTAGAAAGTAGGAGAGAAGCTGTGTAGGGCCGATTGGAAAGATAGGCTGGGCCCACCATGGACATCGGGGTGAAGAGGCCAACCCCACCTGGCAGGAGTGATCACGTGCCATCGGCCCGAGTCCTGACATCCGTGCGGCACTGGCTTGTGTGCAGAGAGCCCGGGAGAGGGCATTCCGTGGTCTGCAGGAGCCTGCATCAGCCCACGCCTGTCTCTGTATTCCCACTGCGGCTCCTCCTTACGTCTGTTGGATTTCAATCCCGTTGTAAATTTTGTGGCCTGCTTTGATGTATCTTAAACCTTTCCTCATCTCTCCTCTCCGGCAGAGCCAGAACTGCCCACTGTTAGGGCTTTCCCCTGCTTCAGACGTTTTATTCCAAACCCCCAGTTTTACAACCTCTATCGCCCATCTCTCCACCCCCTCACTTTTTAAAAAATCTATGAGCAGGGTTACGTATGTGACTCTGTGCATGGTCCACTGCGACCCCTGGATCGTTTCCAGCCTGTCTCCGTGATCTGCAGGCATTCTAAGTCTTATCCTGGCCTAATTCGATTTTTCCTTCTTTGTAACAAGGGCGCTACGATGTGCTCACGTGCAACTTCTCTCCCCCAGCCACAAACCATAAAATTCAGAATGGTGAAATTTTCTTGATTAATTTCCTTTGCCTGTCTTTAAGCCCATTAAAGAAAATGCCTGTTTAAATTACTCTTTTGCAAGCCTATTTGTAAATAATACTTAAAAAACTTCATCTAATTGTTCTTACCACAGCTCAATGTGCACAGATTGAAGAGGAGATTTATGTTTTGTCAGTGTAGAGGTGCTCATTATGTCTCAACAATAGGCCACGTGATTGGCAAAAGTAGAACAGAAAATGTAGACCGGCAAAAATGCATTTGCACCAGGCTTAGTAGTTTCTCTGAGTCAATCCAGTCTCTCCCCCGCTGCCTATGAACAGCCATAAAAATTTCCGAGAAGAATTTGGAGTTTAGGATTCCACACTAATTGCTTCCCCTCCCCTTTTCCCTCATCTCCTTTTCTGGTTCATCTGGCCTGCAAAGGGACATGCAGTTTCCACGTACACAATGCCCTCAGCTCTGCTGGGGGAAGGAAGTCAGGAGGAGGAGGGGGCAGGCCAGGGAACCACATAAATAAATGGGAATTTCTACACGGACATGAGGATTTTCGTTTTCTTTTTTTTTTTTAAATGAGAATAAGGCACGAGTATAAATTCCAAAAAGAGCAATTTATTTAAGTCTATCATTTTTGGCAACACAATAGAATGCACGTCGGGAGGAACAGCCACAAATCACTTCTCTTCCCACTGTCTGTTTGCTCCACCATATGTTGTGGAGAATACAATTCACATGCTGAAGTTTTGCCTCCTTTCCATGTGAGAAAACATATTGTGATATCAGCAGCCCGGTCACCGAGCCAATGTTTTTTGGAGTGGTGGGCGCAGGAAGTAAGAGGAGGCAGGAAATACAACTCACCCTCCCATCAGAATAGCTGTTAGGGCCCGGAGAACCTTAGAAATGGCTTACTCTCCAGCATACGGACTGGGCTGAGCTCCCCTGGCGCTCCCTCCCCCACCCCCCACGGTGGCTTTCATCCACTCCCAGAACCTCTGGGCGGAAGAGAACTTGCAGGACCCCTATGCAAACACACAGGGCTGGTGTCCTATGAACTTTTTTTCAGTTTGCCATTTTATGCACAAAGGTGACGCTCTTTCTACGTAACCAGCAAGATGTGTGAGATGTATTTACTTAGAAAGGTTACAATACTCGCCACCCCCGCCATGGCGCCTGTGGACTCACTTGGTCCACCATGACGGATGGACAATGGGACGGCAGTTATTGTTGAAATAGGTAAAAGGGAAGTCCAGGGCATACTCCCAACTTCAACTCGCTGTAACCCAGTGAGCTGCCATACCCACAATGCATCTGCACACCCAGAAACAGACCAAAGCTGCAATGATCCTTCGATGCCAGTCTGCATTCATCCCCAACGTGGGTGCTGGGCGGTCTCTGAACGCGGCTTTCACAATCTCCCTTCCTTCCACGTACACCGCACAGATGGCCCTGATGAAACGAGGCTTTCTAGAGGCATCCTAAGCTGACTCAGTATGAAGTCAAATGTTTTATTAAGCCCTGCTCTTTCAGTTGTTTAAAGGGAAGGAAAAAAAAAAAAAAAAAAAAAACCTTGTGTTTTCATTTACAGCATGACAGTGTTTGAAACAACATTTTAAAAGCGTTTTAATCATTTACAAAATCCAAGTGAACCTATTTGAAACTTTATGAAAAACAAGAAAAATCTTTCTCAGCTTTTGGGAATTACAAGAATCACAGGTAAAAAGTGAATTTGATTCCCTAAATTGTGCATCAAACTCCTTGTCTAAATTAAACTGAACAGATGTGGAAAAAATGAGTCAGGAGCTCCCCATATAATTCGAAATGAGCTTTCAGGTTCCGCTTCCTATGGCCGATTTCAGCCTAAGCCGCCTCATTGCCTAAAATCTGCAACTTGATACTAAAAGCTTGTCAAAATTAAGTGCACGGTTTATAAGTTTACATTTTTACAGTCTAACTGTTTTTCTTTGATATTTGACAGGGACACAGGTTCCCATGTCATCTGGCCTTGAAGTACTTTTAGAACTTTCTCCTGGACCAATTTGAGGGAGCTCAAGGCTGCGGTGAGTTATGGGCCTTTGAGCTGCCGGCTCAGCAGCCAGCCGCCGGGCCCACACTTGAGGGCTAACACCTGTTGCCTGGGGAGAGCAATTAATTTTTTTTTAAAAAAATGCAGTAAGCTGCTCAAAATCAAAGCTAAAGGATAAAAATATAATTTTACCTCTTGAGCTTCCAGGGGTGGCCTTTAACCTCATCCAATGTCTTTGTGGCAGGAGGCACGATCTTAAATTTTCTTCCAAAAGAAGCACCTTTGAAAGACAAATGCTGAGAGAGGATGGAGTGTCTCTACTCTCCCGTGATGACGCACACGAAGACCTGAGATAGCCAGTCACTCACTGTAAAGAGGCAAATCGACCAAAAGCCCTCTTCTTTAAGAAAACGATCGTTGGAAGCTCTTAAATTATCCTGCAGCCCCTCTCGGGTAAGATCAAACGTTATTTCCTTAAGAGGCGACAGTTGGGTTTTCCGGCGGATGATTATAATGTGGTATTGTTTCAGAACTGGTCTGCACATTAAATAGATAACTGGGAACTTCAAAGAGCTAAATACCAATTGTGGGCTGGGGCACGGCCACACGGCGAGCCTCCCTCCTTCCCTGGACCCTTTGGTAGCCAAGACAAGGTCACTGATCAGGGTAATTTGCAGGAAAAGTCAATTTCTCAAGTCCCGAAGCAGGTGTTGTGGCACTCTAGGACAATTTACTGAATCCAAATTGAGGAAGTTGAAAAAGCAAAGGTCACGGGCTGTAGGAAGAAAGGAGGAAAGGAAATCTCTTTGACTGTATTTTTAACTCCTTTTCAACCAAGACACCCTCACCAACTGAGACGATTAATGCTAAAAATAAATAAATGAAAATCAGAATATCTTGCTCCAGTCAGCAACGTATCTGATTTTTTTAGCCAAGAGGAGAGGGATTCAATTTTGCTCTCATTCACAAGGAAATAAGCCCAATTTATAGGAGCTACAAGCAGGTCTTTCTGCTCATGAGTATTTGGAAACAAAAATCAAACCAAGATGTTGGGACTTTCTGTCTTTAAAAAAAATCAAATATATAATATATATTACATGGCACCTACTACTTTGCATGGAGTATGAGGTGTAGTTTAGAGAATAATAATGAAAAGTTATAATATATATAACCCTGGATATTTTCTTCTAAACGAGCATACTCCGTACTCCCCCAGCCTCAGGGAAAGAGAACACAGCCGAAAAGGAAATTTTTGGAAGGGAAAGTTTCCCTTAGGGAAGGGAAACAGCATACGAGCCTCCATAGTGCTGATGTGGCAAGGAGACCGTGGGATGTGAAGTTAGAAGATCGGAACTTGAATTTTAGTTCATCATTAATTCACTGTGTGATGATAGCAACTCCTTAAACCTCTTTAGTGTCCATTTTCTCACCTGTAAAATGGGGGGTTGTTGCAAGGATTAAATGAGCTAATATGTGTGGGAACATTTGGTAAACTATAAATATTAGTTATCAATATTAACCTTTTGGGAATATTTATCCTGATGGATGAAATGCATACCGCTGGTGTGCATGAGGTGGTTGTGAGCACTTAGGACTTATAAAAATTAGTCAATTTGAAGAAAAATGTTAAGTAAATAATAGTACAGGTGGGAAAATACTGAAGGTGGCATGCGAGAGACTGGCATTTGGACGACTTCTCAAGATTTAAACTCTTCTTGGGAGGCCAGGGAAAGAGGTGGAGCTAACAAACTCCCTAATTATGTTTCCAGTATGAGAACATCTTTTCAAATATAGAAAAAAAAAAGTTATTTTTAGTTAATTCAAACACTCAACCTAAGAAGAAAATATATCTGTTTGCATGCCATTTTCTCTTATCAAAAAGGAAATTCTCATTAAAACAACACTATTCATGTAACCCAAAGACTTCCGAGTTCTAGCTGGTAGCTCAGCATTTTCAAGCAGTACTCAATGCAATACAATTTCCTTCCAGCACAATCCGAATGCTCCCTTGGATCTTATGTCCTCTGTCTAACAAGGTCATCTTATGAGGTATTGCAGGTCCCAGCGTGATAGCCACATTGTCATCATAAATGTCACGTACAGTAACTTTCACTTTATAGGTGGGGAAACTGAGGACAGAGGAGGGTAGCAATTTGGTGACTTTGCACATGTCCCGGATCTGGGACTGGAAAGGGCTTTGGGTCCACTGACCAAGTCCAGGGCTCTTCCTGGCCCTTAAATATCAAGTTCTTAATGTCCCAGCTAAGTCAGGAGAGGCTGTGGAGAGCGCTAACACTATCTGTGACACTTTGACATTTAAATTTCTATTTGTTTTTTTTTAATTTATAGATGCTACTGGAAATCTTATGTCAAACACACACAGAGGGCAACCTGAAAACACATTAAACACTCAATACATTAAGAATTGAAATATAGGTTGACTATTACTTCTTTCAGAATCATATTCTCACCTGCTCTTAAATTTTATGGTTCTTTTATATGCTTGGCTTAGTTCTAAAGTTACTTCCCATGTTTGTGTTACCTCCCCTTGGGTATAAAATATACTCTTTTTTTTTTTTACAAGGATGCTTCTTAATCTTAACCACAGTGTTTGTGCACCTCCTACATTTATTGGGATATTTTCCAGTAATTGGAAATGTGGTGCACAGAAACATTGTCTATAAGGAAGACAATAATAAAATTGTTGATACATATTATTACATTTGGAGCATTTAATCTGAAAACAGCACATTTAAAAAATGCTGGTACGCATTTTCTGGTGGCCGGTCACATAAACTGCTGGGGAACGAGCTTATTTTAAGCTATCAGGAGTTGATGGTCATTTTGGTTTCCAGGAGCCAAGCTCCAGACACATGGGGAGAAATACATCCCGGAATGATCAGTCTCAGAAAACGCGAGCATTTTATTTACACTCCTGGCACTGTGCCCTCCAGAACTCGATGTCTAGTCTAGAGGCTTCCTTATTTTAAAGTCTGTCTTTTTTATTATATTTTAAATTTTGAAATAACTTCAGATATAGAGAAAAGCTGCAAAAATAGGACAAAAAGGTGCCCTATATCCTTCGTTTCGATTGCCAAAATGTTCACATTTTACCACAGTCGCTTTATTGTTCTCGATGGATGGAGGGATGGAGGGATGGACACAGAAAAGTAGAGACAGATCTATTTTTTCCTGGACTATTTGCGGATAAATTGTAGGCATGATGTCCCTTTGTCCCTAAATACTTTCATGTTTATCCACCACACCTAAGGCCATTCTCTTACATAGCCACAGTATGATAACAAAAATCAGAAGCGTAGGTTGGTATAATACTAATATCTCATCCACAGACCTGATTCCAATCTCTCTAACTGCTCTGCTAATTTGGTTTACAATATTTTCAATGTTTTTTAGTCATCTTTGAAATACTTTGTTCTGCCCCACATATTGGCAATTCTATAAACCAGAGGCTCTCCTTCCCATAAAAAGAATACTTATCCATTTTAAGTAAATGAGTTACACAATAAATAGTTCAGATTGAAGAAATATTCCAATTAAATTTGTATACTAGGCCTATTAGAGCACATTCTAGCCACGTGATGGAAATCACATCATCTGGTCTCAAAAGTATGTTTATGCTCAAAAGGTGAACTTGCCTCCGTGCTTCTGCTTTGTAGGGATGCGTTCCATTAACCCGGAAGACAAACCGCATGCCCGTAACTGACTGCCCTGGAGAAGGACCCCCGGCAGCTGGAAGGCAGCTTCCCCCCCACCCCGAGTCTGTGTGCACTGGGGCAGTTTATTCTTAGAACCTCAATTTCCTCCTTTGGTCACCGGGACACGTGAAATCCTCCTTCCAACTTCATTATGTGAGTTACATGAGATAAATAAAGCATTAGGATAGAGCTGGCTCATTAGGCGCCCAATCACTGATAGACATATTGTTAACAATTTTATTATTGGAATAACAGGAACTATATTGTGCATGAAACAGGAAAAAATTTATTTCCAATTCAACTCTTTATAATCAGTGCATTCACTTTCTATAGATTTTCTAATCAAGCTATAAAGAAATCTTAGGCCTCCTCATGAAAAGAAAATCACAGCCCCATCTTGGAACTTTTTAAAACACTGTATCAAACCAAGAGCATTGAACAGGGGCTGGGGAGATTTCACGCCTGTATCGCAATGGACACTCCGCCCACAGCGCACTAAACAGAACCCCTGTATACGCTGCCACTGACCGTCCAATCGTATCTCTATTCCGTGTCTAAGAGATCGTACAGTAAGACCATTTGCTGGATAAAGTACTGAAAATTGGAAGGTTTCTTTCTTTCAGAAGGGACAAAGAAGGGACACGTTTCACTTGGGAATGTGACCCCGAGCTGATTAGCCAGGTAAATAAATAATTACAGTAGAATCCACAAATAAAGGTGGCCACACCTGCAGGAACAGGGGCTGGGCAAGGAGGGCTCGGGCCTGGGAGGACGGCGCGGGCCCGGGACCGTCCGGCAAGTGCAGCTGTGCCACCGCTTCGCCTCCAGCGAGGTCAGGACACTGGGAGCAGGAACAGAGGCGGCATTGTCCCCCGTTCACGCCGACCACCCTCACATGTGCTCCGATCCGCAGCCGCCCCGGGCCCTCCCTGCAAAGCCATCTGCTGTCACCTACCAGCCACCTTTCCTCCATGAGCTTGCCTTCCATGAAAAGCCTTCTCTTGGTTTTTTGAGCACTTTTCAGTCCTTCGGTGAACGTGAGAATCCAAACCTTTCCTGTTTGTACCAATTGCCTTTAAATGAGAAGTTAGTTGGCCTGGTAGTGGGCAGTGTCACCTGGAGCCAAAAACTCTAGGAAAGCTATGATTAATGAATTATAAAGCCGATTCACTGAGCCATGACGTTAGTGCAGCACCACCGTAAGCAGGAACTAATTATATATGGAAATAATCATTCAACCCGAGAAAGGCATTTCCTATCCATTAGAAAATACTCTGAAGAGATAATACTTAAAGAAATGTTTTTTATACTATTGGCCAAGAGAAGGGATTATTTCATTCTTCGGAAGGAATTTGTTGAGGAATCTTAAATTTGAATTTTGGCTTAATTATAGGTTTTGCTTTTTTTTTGGTAAGAGAGGTGCTACTTGATTATTTGATTATAAGCAATTTAGTACAGGACTCATATTCACATAAAACAAATATGTTTCTAAATTTAAAAAATCTCCAAGTGTGTTTTACTACTAAAAGACTCTATGGAGGGGAAATATTTTAAAAGCTGTAGTACAAGTTTAGGGGAAAATGTTGGTCATTATTGCTCATTTCTTTTCCTTATGGAGCTAATTTAATTATTATAGAGACACAAACATTATTTCCAGTACTGGTCTTCTCACATCTGTTGGTAAAGATTTCATTAGGGCTACACAAATGTGCTAGATTAGACTATCTAGTTGGTGAAATTCAAGCCACCTGGATATTTTAGCAACATCAATAAGAATAATTCTCTTTCTCCAAATCAGTAAATCCAACCTATATTAAAAAGAATTAATTAATGAGTGCCAGATAGGCAAAACAAACATTTGACAATGAATCACATTATCAAAGGTTTTCAGGGAGATCTCTCTCAGCTTATGTTAAGATGTCAAATTATATTACCCAAACTAAACAGTCTGTTAAAATGATGCCTTAATGCAAGAAGTCTCCTGTGCCATAGGGATTTTTTTTTAACTTCTTAAACATTTTTAGTAGGGAAAAGATATGATCTATTTACAAATGAAAATCAAATCATAAGACTTTGCCCCCAAATAGTGCCTTGGATATTTCCAAGAGCTGTCTAAATACTTTAAATCCTGTAAGACAGAGAAACTATTACAAAGTTTGGTTAATGAATCATACTAGCAGTACTAGGCATACTCTGTAGGAGAAGCTCAGTGAAGATATGGGATTGAAGGGATGAATATATAAAAATTAGGTGTTTTATAGAATATGCAAAGAATTCTCAAATAGAAAAGGACCCTCCCAAATTGTCTAGGGCTGGCAAACTTATTTTGCTAATGAGCAGATTGTAAAATTTTAGGCTTTGTGGGCCAGGTGGTCTCTGTCACAACTATTCAACTCTGCTCTCCGTGCCCCAGACAACAAATAATACAGTAATGGCCATGGTTGTGTTTCAATAAAGCTTTATTTACAAAAGCACGCATCAGACTGGATTTGACCGACTGGTGGTATTCTAATAATCCCTTATCAAGACCAACTTCCATATTTTAAAGACCAGACACCTTAGGCCTGGTTAACTTACCAAAGTTAAACAGCAAGTTATGTGAGTGGCGGAGCCAGAGCTGAAATCGGCTGCCTCCAGGCAAGTGCCGACTTTCCCTGGGCTGAATTCATCGTAATGACACATGGGCGGGTGGCCGTGTCCAGATGGAAGGTCTGCCTCTCTGCCTTAAAGTGCGTCCAAATGCTTCATGCATTTGATGTCTATAGAATTGTGATGTGTGGACGTCCCCAAAGTCTCCAGAGACTAAGTTGCTTTTCAGAGACCTAAGCGGAGTCACAAAGAGGATTTTTGGGGGAAAGGAGTGAGGACGTACTGACAACTAACTGAGCATGAAAGTGCTCGCCTGGACAGCCACACATGGCTTGCTTCATTAAAGACCGTTTCAGTCCTGGAAAACCACATTTCTATTGAATATTTATAACAGATAGGATTGAATAAGAATTCAGTGGAAAAAAAACCCCGCTGTGTGTTGTGATTCCAAATTAAATCTTTTCATGGTTGACAGTGCTCCGTATCCCCCATGTTTGCATTGTAGAAAATAACCACCTTAATACAATGACCTTTCCCAGCACAAACTATGAATTTCTGGATTAACACTTGAGTCGCCCGCATCCATTTTCTGGTGGGGCTTCTCCCTTTCACATCACTCACTCTTCTCATTGGGAAGGAGGCAGAGGAAGCGGGTCCCTAGGAAATCTTAAATGGAGAAGCGGCCCTGGGTCTCACTCGGAGAGCTTCTGTGGATGTCTGCGTGGAAAGGCTCGGTAATCATTGCACGAAACTGACAGTCGAAGAAGACATGATTGATGAAAGGGAATTGGATGTTGAGCCAAAATGGACTGTCATTAACTAACTGAACCAAAGAAACGAAATGGAGTTTCCAAGGGGCAGTGGGGCACATTCTTCTGGAAAACAGGGGCCCAGCGTTCAGGATGTGTTTTGGCGAAGGGGGTGGGGGGGGCAGTGGGAGCCATTACTTAATAGCTCCCAGCTTGCGAAGGTGAAAGAACCCACACTGTACGGCTTTTCTCCCCCTTCGGCAGTTCTGTGTCGGTGTGCGCATTTCTCACTGAACAGATGAGGGTGCGTCTTCACGTGTGTCATGTAATTCCTGGTCCTAAAATCATACACACACACACACACGCGCACACACACACACACACACACACACACAAGCTTTATGTACTAATATATGCAAAGTTCTACTACTGTAATTGTTTCCTAGCTTAGGCATTTTTAACAAGTTTAGAAGTAAAATTAAGCTCGATTATTTGCTACCTTTGTTTATGGAAGCAAATGAAATTGTATACCTGCAAATGATAAAATTATGCACTTATGTGAAATCGTATGTTCACATATTCATCTCATTTTTGATCAAATGATAGCTGTCTTATTAATCATTTATTTTATAATGCTTGATATTAGCATTCCTAAGTAACATAAAAGAAGCTTTGTAATGTCACATCCATGTATTTATTGAAATATTGCAGAATGTAAATAGATTTGTTTTACATTTTCAAATAAGAAGTTTGAGCCCCCTACCCCCCACCACAAAAAAAAAAAAAAAATCCACCAGATTGCTTTAGGTCAAGGATAACAAAAGCATGAATGATTCAGATGAACACCTTTTGAACTTTCCTCAGGAAAACTTCAGCAGTAGGATAACAGTCCCAACCAGAATGCACGCAGGTGGCCACTTCTCCTTGGAAACATCTTGAAACAGTTTCCGTGCCTAGCAAGGAGGCTCCTTGTGTCAGAGTGTGGCTTGCTGAAGAGAGAGGGAAAGAGAATATGCAAATGATGCATATGTATTAGTTCAAGATCAAGACAGAGCACCTTTAAAGTTCGGAGTACAGACTCTCATTACCCTCCTCTCAGAAGCTGGCTAGAGTACATACAGTTACCAAAAATGCATTTTTCATGGTTTCGTTAACTGAAGGAATTTCTGTTTGGGTTTCTGTAATAGACTATTAAGGAATATAAGACAGCCTTTAATATACTGTTATTGAAGAATAACAAAGGCAAACAAGTAGCCAACTACTGAATTCGAGTGGATTTACTATGGTGTTGAACTAAACAAAATCTGTGCATTTCATTTCGGTGTCAATGGACGATAATTCTGGCCGAGCCCTTTGCAATATCCCTGCCTCGAAAACAGGACCGGAGACAAGTGTGTAAGAATTTGTAGTCCTATATATTTTTGTGTTAGCTTCATTCTTACTTTAGTTTTTCTGCTAATCTGTGTTATCTCAAAGTATTTTATGTACCTTTAGAAATACTTCAGATTCTTTTTGGAAATAGAAAGTTACGCATAGAATCATGGAAACTTGAAGGCGTTATTCACTATAGGCGCAAATTATTATCAGAAAAGCTAAAGCCATTGGCCCAAATAAAGGATTAGCATGAACAATGGAATTGAACCTAGAGTCTAGTTAATGAATTCTCTAATTGTCCTTCTTGTGTTAGTTCATTAAGCCTGACTATTGAGTGGATATTTGGGCATCTGTCTCCCACATCTGTCATCTCACTGGTTTTCCAGGTTGACTCCAAGAATGCTTGGGAAGAAGGACGTGCTTCCCTTCCTTCACTCCCTCCCCACCCCCATTGTCCTCCCAAACCTGAACGTGCTATAAGAACAAGAACCAGTGTCTGAAATGGCAGTATGACAAAGAACCACCCTGAGAGAGGATTGAAGATACATAGTATCTTAGAGTTCTGTTCACTAAGTGGGGAAATATAAAGTATGTTATCCCAGGAAACTAGTTTTGCGTTCGCATTAGCTGAATTCAGCTGCAATCACAAACGCACCGAACACCTATTTTGCACGATGTTCTTGGTTACAACGACAGCTCTCACCTTGTGCCAGACGTGGTGCCAAGGGTTGTGGAGACTTTATCAAGTTTAACCCTGGCTGTGAGGGCCCGGATGGGCGTCTGCATTTACAGCGAATAGACTGAGGCTCAGAGAAATCGCGTGACTTGCCCAGTTTCAACCAGCTTAGTGAATAACAAAGCAAGACCCCTCCCCCAGCATGGACATGCTTGCAGCACTGATTTTTCACCCAGCACTCCGGGCACAGCCTGCACCCTCCGGAAAGTCGTCTGAAGCATGTCTTAGTCCGTCCAGAGTGGATGACTTAAACCACAAACATTTACGGCATTGCTCACAGTTCTGGAGCCTTGGAAGTTGACGATCAAGGTGCTGGCAGATTCAGTGACTGGTGGGGCCTGCCTCCTGGTTCGTAGATGGCTGTCTTCTCATTGTGTCGCTTTTATAAGGCAACCGATTCCATTCATGCGGCTCCACCCTCGTGACCAAAACATCTTCCGAAGACCCCATTTCCTAAAACCATTGCATTGGGGGGGGATACAATTTTAACATGTGAATTTTGGAAGGTCACAAACAATTAATCCATAGCACAGAGAAACTATAAAAATTTCCCCCCTCTTCTTTAATGGTCCAGGAATAAAAAAATGTGAACAAGGAGTTGGAATGTAAAGATAAGAAACAAAAATCTATCACTTGCTACTTGCTACTGGTGCTGTTAGTGAAGGTAGCTAGATATTAATACAGGAAGGAAGCAAAAGGAATCAGAGATTATTAAGCATAATAAACTGGGAAGCTGAATCCAACATTGCGCCTGCTTCGCTAGGAAGCTACAGCCTCTCATGTTCCCCTGGGAACCACTGGTCCATTTCCCCCAGATTAGAGGGAGGGATGAAACTACAGAGGGGAAATTCCTCTGATGGGTGCACCCCAATAAAAGCCCTGAGAGCCAGGGGCAGGTGCTTCTACTATGAGGTGTGCACAGTAGGAGCTAAGGCGGTAAACATAGAGGACTGTCTGTCTCGCCTGGAAAAAGGGTCGGATTGGATAAGGGACACAGAACTGCAACCCGCCCTCCCTGCCACCCCTCCCCCCACAAAGATCTAGGAAGTGAATTGTTTAGGGGGAGGATCCAACACAAGCCTGCGTGAGATCGGTAAGTTGACTGGCTAGTCTGAAAGGGTGCCTGGTCCTTCCCAAAACCAAAACAATATAACCCAAGCTTAACAAAGCTTTCTTGCTTCCCTGGTAACACCCACTTGCTCTGTGTGCTGACGCATTCTCTCTTCTTGGCAGCCACGTGGCCCTAGCAGCTCCCAGGGCCATGGCAGACCATGCAGGCTCCAGGTGGGACTCCGGGGTCTAAGCATCAAGTAGAGTGCAGCTGGGAACAGACTGTGCTAGCTGGTTGGTGCCAGGGACTGGACTGGCACAGAAATTTTGGACACTGGCCTTTCTGCTGGACTTGATGAAGGATAGGCTAGACTTTTTCCATGGCCGGGCAGATGGAGATGAGACACTGAAGCTGAATCCTGGACAGTTCTTTGTGTTTGCTCCAGGTTCTTCAATAAATCTTACCGTGAACCATCAACCTCCCCTGTGTGAGTTTCCCACAATGCTTTTCTCACGACTCTGTGAAAGAGCCCAATTTCCACTGACAACAGTGTCAGGGAAGAGAAAAGACCTTTCTAGAGATGTGCCTAATTGCTTAAGCTCATTTCAACCTTTGCTGATGTAGCTTGTACGCGGTCCACAGTGTGGCAGCCCCGGCTGTGCATCGCTGTCAAGCTCAGAGCTTTACTGGTAATGAGCTCATCGATGGGCAAATGTCTGCTCAAAGACAGGGCTCTTCCAAGTGCCGCGGACCCATTTGTCGGGAACCAGTACTTGGCCAATGTGTGTGGCCTGCCCCACACGACCCCTCCTCAGCGTTCTAAATAGTTCTAAATAGTCTCACTGCGCTCGGAGACTGAAGGTGTCCTTTATGGTGACCTCTGCTGGTCTGGCATTCTAGATAACACATTCACTAAGACCTGGATGAGCAAAAGGACTGGAAGAAGGTGGGGGCACGGAAACAAGCAAAAAGCAAGTCTCTACCATTTAATCGGCTTGTTAAGGATTAGCACTGTACATTAGAGAAGAAGTTACGCAGGCTATTATTAAAAGGGAACAATAGCACTTTAGCTGAAGAATGGTTGGCTAGCACAAGCAACCCTAGGATAAGTTAAAAGCTGGAAATTACGTTTGTTGGGGGCAGCATGCTGGGTTAAAACATTTTCCCTACAGGTGTGGGTGGTGATTTGGATGACTCAATTAAAATGAGTTCAGGAAATAAATGTATGCATATATGAACTCGTATATATATGCATATATATGTCATTTTAAAAGTAGCAGTGGAATTTATTTTATTTAAGTATATAAATATTATATTTATATATGCAATAAAACACACTGCTACTTGTAAAATAGTTTAGCTTCAGCCTGCACCTGCAGATGGTTGCACATATAAATATTTGCTTGTGGCCATTACTATTATTAATGTATAACATTTTGGATGTTTCAGAGTTCCAGTTGCGTGGATTTATTAGGAAATTCTCTCCTGTATGGGAGATATGGTTTGCTACAGTTTTCCCCTTCTGCAGGAAAGCAAGTCTAGCAAAGAAGTGGCACCATTACAGCCAGAAATTGCCTGTGGAGTTCCATTTCTCCAGGATCTAGTGCAAACTGGTGTGGGGATGAGGGGCAGTAGGGAAGTTGGGGGCTGGAAAGAGCAAGGGATAAAGAACCAGGAGGGTTAGTTTCTAGTTCGGTTTCTGCCACCAAATAGCCTAGTGACATAGCAAGTTTTGTCCTTGTGTCAACTTTGTAGAAAAAAGGGGCGAACTCATTGATTTCTAAAGTTTCCTTTCTGGCCTGACTTAAGACATGGGTGTCCTTTCCCCCCCTGGAGAAACATGGCTTATTTCCTGTGGGTGGTGGTTTCAGGAATCATGCTCAGTGAATCACACTCCCTTCTCAGGGAATCACAACCTCCCTTCACTTTAAGTTGATAATGTTTTTGCCTTGTAAGTGAATGATTCATCCATCCCTTGATTCATGCATTTAACAAATATTTACTAAGTACTCAATATGGGTCTGCCACTAGAGAGGGGACAAAGCAAACAGCAGGACAGAGTAGTCTCTGCCTTCCTGGAGCTTACAATTGAGTGGAGGATATGGACTTTAAAAAATAAGTTATTACAATGATGTAGAAGGAATACAAATAATACGGAGGTACAGAAGCTGTGGTAATATTTATCGAGGCCCAATCCGTCTAAGGTCTAGGGAAACATGCTCCCTAAGAAGCTGGCATTTGAGCAAAGCCCTGAAAGGTGGGGCATAATTAGTGAGCTGAAAGGAAGTGTGGTTGGAGGGCAAAGAGTGGAAGTCACCTGGGATGTGGAGGCACCTGCCACAGGTGAAAGAATCCTAATAGGTAGCTTGAAAGGGGAGATGGGGAACACTTGAAACAGGAAAAGATAGGAAATCAAATTCTGCTCTCAGGAGAGATGAATGTATTCAAATAGAATGCAAATAGAATAGAGGTTCTTAATGGCAAGCCACAGAACTTGACTCTAGAGAATATTTGAATGAAAGGTATTTATTCATAAAAATAGAGAAGGGACATTCTCTTGCAGTTAGGATGGAATGAGAAGGACTAAATTACTCCCCTGAAGCAAAAATAACAACAAACCCCCCCAGAATATATTAAACACCAGTGTCTGAAGCATTGAATATCAGACAATAAAGAACAGTGGTCCCTGAGAGGCAAATTCACTGACAGGATGGGCCCTATGTACGCCCCAGCTTACTGCTTAGAGAACTTCTAAGTTGTGGTGCAGGGCGAGGCAACCTGGCAGAACCTAGTGGGCTCCTGAGTTGAGAGATGGAGCTGAGAATCTGGGGAGACCGTAGGAACTAGAATTCATAGGACAGAATACCAAAGAAGAGAGAGCAGCACCCAAGAAGAATTTCAGAAATCTGCAGAGGGCCTCTTGCAAGTATTTAGCTGATTAGTGATCCCTGTGTGTGTTTAAAAACAAAAACAAAAACAAAAAACAAAACAAACAAAGAAAACCCCACTATCAAATCCAAAGGAAAAAGACAGTTGAAAGGATTAAAGGTGACAGTGATCCACATATTTCCAGGATTGGAAAAGTGCTCATTCCCACCAGTCAGACCGGCCACCCTCTTGATTCACAAGGCATTGGCTAGAGTGCACCAAAGGATCTTACACCGGTTGTAGGAAATAAATATTTCTAGATTGTATACATCTTTGGTCTCACTTAACAAATCTTAAAAGCAAGATCCAAAAGGACCAAACTGTTTTTTTTAAGTAACTTAGCTATGCCACAGAACAAAGCTCAAGAATATTTATAGGAGTATAAAAAGCAAGCATGTGTTCAGGTGAAATGCATAGTTTCTGGAATTGGAGCAAAAATAGCCAAGCATATAATGAATCAGAAATACATGACCTGGAATGAAAAAAAAGAATTAGGCAATCAAAACCAACCCAGGATTGATACAAATATGAGAATTAGTAGACAAGAATACCAAAATAATTATTATATGTATCATATGTTTAAAAAAATTAAGTTAGGTTGCACATGGAAATTATTAAAAAAGACTCAAACTGAAGTCCCGAAGAGAAAACTGCCATGTATGAAACCACAATACTTTGGATAGGATGAGCTATAGATTAGACCTTGTGAAAGAAAGGATCAGTGAACTTGAAGACATATCAATAGAAATTTTCAAAATGAAGCACAAAAGGGAAAATATTTTTTTCCCTTAAATTAAGAAAGCAGTTGTGAACTGTGGGAAAACTCTAGAGGCCTAATACAACTGAAATTGTAATTCTCAAAGGAGGGAAAGGGTGGGGAAAAATAATTGAAGAAATAATGTTTGAAAAATTTCCCAATGTCATGAAAACTATAAACCCAGAGATCTAAGAAGCTCAACAAAACTCAAACACATGAAGCATAATGAAAACTATAACAAGGCACATCATAATTAAATTGCTCAAAAGTAAAATCAAAACAAAAAAATAAAAACATTCAAAAAAGAAAAAAGTTTGAAAGTAGCCAGAAGGGGGGAAATAACATCTTATACAGAGGAATAGAGATGAATTAACTGCAGATTTCTTGTCAGAAACAATGGAAGTAAGAAGACAGTAGCACAACATTTTATAGAGTTGAAAGAGAAACATCTGTCAACCCAGAGTTCTATGTCATAAAAATGCCTTCAGAAAGGTGAAATGCCTTTGGCAGATAAACAAATGTGGAAAGAATTTCTCAGCAGCAGACATTTGCTATACAAGAATTTGTATCTTGTTTCATCAGGCAGAAGGAAAATAATCTCAGCTGGAAATATGGATCTTCACAAAGGTATGAAAGACATGAGAAATAGATGGTTAAATAAAATTTTTTGGGGGGGCTGGTATTTAAACCTCTTTAAACAATAATTAACTACTTACATAAATATAATAATAACATAGTATGGGTTTGTGACTTAGGTATAAGTAAAATGTACAACAACAATCAAAGCCTGGGAAGGAGGAAATAGAAGCAAACTGTTGAAAAGATCTCATAGCATCAGAGAAGTAGTATAATATCCCTTTGAGGAAAATTGCAATAAATGAAGCATGTATACTATAAACCCTAAACAAACCACTAACATACCATCGAAGTTATGACAAAGAAGTCAACAAAGGAGATAAAATGAAAGAACAAAACATGTTAAATTAACCTGAAAGAAGGCGGACAAATAAAAGGGAACAAAAAGGAGCAAGGAGCAAAAAGGATAAATACAAAACGAGTAGCAAGGTGGTAGATGTGAACCTAGCTGTCTCATTAAGCACAGTGAGTGTAAATGATGTGAGCACTCCAATTAAAAGCAGAAGCTGTCAGAGGGCAAGTCCTGCCAATGAGAAGCACTATATATACCTAGTGTCTCTGAGCTAAATTGATGAAACTGCAAGGAGAAATTGAAAAATCCACAATGATAGAGATTTGAATACCGCTCTGTTAATGTTTGGTCAAAGAAGGAGACAGAAAATTGCTGAGGAGACAGAAAATTTAAACACTATCAACCAACTTGATCTGTTTGGCAAAATGGAACACGCCATCCCAAAACAGCAGAATACATATAATTTTTAAGGTCATTTACCAAAGACCATCGTCATAAAATGCGTTCAATAAATGTAAAAGGATCTAAGTCACACTAAGTTTGTTTTCTGATCAAAATGGAATTAAATTAAAAAATGATGACAGGAAGATATCTGGAGAATCACCAAATATTTAGAAACTAAATAGCACACTTCTCAATAGATAAATGGTCAAAAAGAAATCAAAAGGGAAACCAGAAAATTGTTTCAGCTGAATGAAAATGCAAATAGAACATATCAAACTTGTGAGATGCTGCTAAACAGCACTTAGGTCTCGAATCAGTGACCTGATCTTATCTCTCCGAATACGAACAAAAACAGCAAATAAAACCCAGTACAAGAGGAAGAAAGGAGGAACAAGGAGTGACATCAGCAAGGTAGCAAATGAGGAGGTCCCAGCCCTCACCCCCAACAGAAACACGGGTTTCGACAACAACCACCAGACGAGGATATTTTTGCCTGAGCTGTGGAGTCCAGCTGAGACATTCCAGCAGAAATTCTAGGGAACACGCTGAAATAAGACTTGAAAGCTATAAAGCCTTAGAACTATGAAAACATGGCTGAAATACATGAAAGAAAACTTAAATACATGGATATCCTTTGTTCATTAGTCAAAAGGGTCAATAACTTAAATTATATTGTAAATTGTGTCCTTAATTGCTGTATAAATTCAATGTAATCCTAATCAACATCCCAGAAGGGTATTTTCTTTTTGTAGAAGTTGATCAATTTATTCTAAAAGTTTATATAAAAATACAAAGGACTGGAATGGCCAAGACAAATAGCAAAATGAACAGCTGCGGAAGATTGTAACGACTCCCTGACTTGTTATAAAATCACAGCAGTTAAGACGCTGCGGGGTTGGCGCAAAGACAGACGAAGCAACCGACGGAACAGGACAGAGTCCAGGCGTGGACCTACGCTTATACTGAGAACTGATTTCCCACAGGAGTGCAAGGTAATTCAGGGGCATGCAGCTGATCTCCTTGACGTATAGGCCAGAACAGATGGATATCTATCTGCAGAGAAATGTGTATAAAACCTAAAACTTTGGGAAGAAAACGTGAAAAAATGCTTAGATACAACACTGGAAACTGTACAAGAACAACAATTAAAATAAAATTAAAAAAATTTTTGATCCTTGGCATTTGCAAAAAGCAAATATGATTATTAAAATAGTAAAATCATAAAAAAGCACAATCTATTAAGGAACCAATTGATAAACTGGGACTTCATTAAAATAAAACAAAAAACAAAACCCAAAAAACTTCTGCTGTACAAAAGACATTGCCAATAAAATGGAAAAAAAACCCCAAAAACCCAAAAACCGAGGCTGGAAGAAAATATTTGCAAGTCATATCAGGTGAATACTTGTATATGAGCTATACAAAGAACTCTCAAAATTCAATAATAAGGAAAAATTTTTAAATAGGCAAGAGATACGGAAAGAAATTTCATTGAAGAAGAAATAGGATGGCAAATAAGCATATGAAAAGATGCTGAACGTTGTCAGACAATAGGGAAGTTCAAAAGAACTTACATGCGTGACCCATGGACATGAACAAAGGTGTAGGGATTGCCTGGGAGAGCAGGGGTGTGGGGTGGGGGAGCAGAGGCGGGAAATTGAGACAGCTCTAATAGCACAATCAATAAAATACAGTGTTTTAAAAAGCCGTGATGAGGTAGCACTACACGGCTACCGGGGTGCCTGCAACGGGAAGGGCGGCCACCCTAACGGTCCCGTCGGTGAGGAGGTGGAGGGGCTGTGCCTCCAGTGCCCTGGCGGGGATGGAAAGCGGTCCACACCGCGTGAAGTGGCTCCGCCATTCCCGAAGTGTTCACCGTTCATGGGACAAATGACCCAGCTGTTTCTCTTGGGGAAATACTATGAGGCGTTTCCCCAAGAGAAATAAAAGCATATGTTCTTAGGAAGACTTGTTCATGTTCAATTTATTCTTTAATAGCCAAGATCTAGAAGCAACCAAACAAACAATGTCTGTCAGGGATGGATAAACAAACTGGCACAGCCATGCAATAAAACAGTGCTCAGCTATAAAAAAGGGATGCACTGTTGATAGACACAAATAGATGAATCTCAAAAGACGAACAAAACCAGAGTCCATGCAGTGTGATTCCATGAATGTGGCATTCTAGAGAATGCTGTCTGTGTACAGCGTCAGAAAGCTGGCCAGTAGTCACCCGGAGATGAAAGATGAAAGTGGGAGAAAATGTTGGGGGTGATGGGTAAGTTCATTGTCTTGACTGTGTTGATGGGGCAGCTCAAAATGTATCAAATTATGCACTTGGAATACATGCAATTTATTGTATGTTGGTAGAGTGTTTAACAAACAAGCAAAAACCAGGAGAGTAATTTACAGCAATATGATGATCCTATCTATAATAGAAAGCTCATATGTGTTTATGTGAAAAACATTAATAGTCTAAAATGTAAATGGACAAAGGTCATATATGAATGCATTTTTAAAAATGATAACTATACAGCCAGTGTTTTAAATGAGAACATATTCAAATTCACTATAAATTGAAGAAATGGAAATTAAAACAACTCAAAGGTATAAATTTTTACTTTAAGAAGTATTTTTAAATGATCAAAAAAAAATTTGTCGAGGTATGATGGAATAGTTTGTCGTATGTTACTAGTGACCATGTAAATTTATATTATTCTTTTGGACAACAATTTGGCAATATGCATTATAAAATAACATGCAACCTGAGCCTTGAAAAGGAACTTGATAGTGATCTAGAAATTCTTCTGTTGGGAATCCACCCTAAGAAAAGAAATGCTAAAATTGAAAATTCCCCCCTTTTCTCCAAACAGCAATAATATTTATAATAAGAACATCCTGGAAATAATCTAACATTGAACCATATGGATTTTTTCTTTTTGTTACATCTATTTCTTGAAAAAATTATACAGCCCTATAAATTCTATTAACAAAGATTTTATACTAACAGTGGGGAAAACATACAAAAAGGTTAAAGACCAAACCAAACCAAACCAAAATAGCAAAAGATCAGTATGATTACAATTGTTTTTTAAAAAAAAAAACATTTTATTTTATAAGAAAAAGGCATTTTGAGGTAGATTGGGTTTGAATGCACAAGATGTTGACTGATGGATTTCTTTGGGATTCTAAATTTATAGTTGATATTCCTTCCTTCTTTTTGATCTTTGGATGTTTCCAATTTTTTAAAAAAATAGAGAGTGCATTCTTCTTTTGTTTTAAGAAGGAAAAAATCAACCACTTTTTAAAAAATAGAGAAGCAGGAAGTCTGGCAGGTTATTTACCAATTTTACAGTTGGAGAATCAAAGTTTGAGTTCCAGTTTTCCCTAGTTATTCGGAGGCCCCTAAATACAGGGTGTTTCCACCCACAAAATGATATTTGGAAAGCACACGAGCCAGTTTCCACCATTGCCACCAACTATCTGCATAGCAATTTTTTAAATTTAAGACTTGGTTCCTTCTTCTTGTCACTGAGAGTTGGACTCGTTCTGTGTATTTCTTTATCATAGTTCCGGAGTACCTGCTCCGGGCAAGGCCGTAGAGGTTGCGGCCGGGGAGCGGGACACGTCCCAGGTTCCATTGAGGAAGCTCCTGTGAAAAGCAGACCTCTGAGCACGGTGGTCCATGGGCCAGCCTCAGGGCGTGGGGCTGGGGTTGGAGGAACACACTAGGCAGGGGTCTCTCTCCCCGAGAGAGCGAGCATAGCGTGCAGACAACACACAGGGATGCTCCTCACCACTAACAGGACAAGTAAGTCCAGAGGAAGACTGAAAGTATCAGACAAAAAGGAAGCCCACCATTTCTTGGAGCACAGGAAATGTCCACAATCCACCCAAGAGAAGCGAGGACTCAGGGGCGTTTCCCTGGGGGGAAAGGCAGCCGATGGGACTAAGTTAGGAGGAGGAAAAAGCGAATCACAGTGTGTCCGTGTGGGAGGCTTCTTTCCGGATGCTGAGAGTTCGGAAGGCCGTTCTAACTGAGTTTAATTGGTCCCAAAGCCTGAAGGTTTATGATGACTTGGGAGGCCAGCTCTGAATGGGTCTCACAGGAGGATTATGTTGCTCCAACAAACACTTGGACCCCGCAGTAATGCACCCTCCCACCTCTGCCTGTCTTTTCCATCCCGAGGTTTTCGTGTCCATGGCTCCAGAGGAAGCTGGCTGCTTCAGATGCTCGTTGGGAAAAATGAGCTAGCCACCTTTCATCCAGACCCACATTCCGATTTAAGGCTGGAAAAGAATCTGTTTTAACTTTCTTCTGTCAGTAAAAAGTGACCATTTGATGAAGGTTCCCCATGCAATTGAGAAAGAAAATGATTAGATACGTGTGGGCAAGTACCAACTTGCGGCAGCAGTTTCGGGGAAGAGAGGGAGTGTATCAGAAATGTATTGCTGGCAATTTTCTGTTTGTTTTCATTACCTAATGTGCATCGGGTTTGAGGGAGGTGAGTGTGTGTGTAAGTGTGTTTCCATGTAGGGAAAAAACTGCAGAGTTATTAACATTTCATCTGTAGAAACTGATTGAAATTGTGCTCATTGACTCACAAGTGGGACCCGTTACAGCGCACTGGTTGGCGATGTCTCCTGGAAAGCACACGGTGAACAAGAAATTGTCAGGTGGGGTTCTGGGGGACAGCAGTGGCCACTTCCGAGACAAGGGTTTTGAGGGATGGTTTGGCAGGGGCTTGGCTGGAGTTGGAGGACCCTCGAGGCCCCCGAGAAGGGTTTGGCAACAGTTAATGGGTCATACTCTGGCTTGTCTCATCCTCAGGAAAAGCTGATCCATTTTCTAAGGCCATGAGTAACAGGATTATTGTGTAAGTGCTTCCGAAACGCTTTCATCTTCACTGCTTTCCTCCAAAGCTGTTGGAAGGGGCTTTGCCAAGAAAAGCAAAGATTAAAATCGAAACATGCCCTGTGCTCACGTCCTCGGTTTCACAAGTGCAGCACCAGGCACTTGGCCTCTAGCTGGAAGGACCTGCAAGAGGGGCCCTGGAGCCGGGTGCAGGACAGCTCACACTGCTGAGGACCCACCCACAGGGTGGTCATCCCTTCTGCTAGCCCTGGCTGGAGTGGTCATGCCTGGAGATTTTCCACTCCGCCCAGGAGTGTCCAAACCTCCGAGGTGCCAGTCCACCCAAAGGGTACATTCTGGGCCAGGGCAGCAGCCGGGTTTTGTACACGAGCCTGGGGTAAGAGTGTGCGTTATTCATCTCCCCTCCTCTCGAGAGGCCGGATGCTTCCCAATGCTGCTCTCCAATCACAGCACCGACTCAAAGAGTTTCCTCGGTGAGGGTGGTGGTCCCCCTGCATCAATGTTATCGGAGTAAGTGTTGACGGTGCAGATTCCTGCTAGCCCCCACCCCTACCCTCTCCACCCTGACCGCCTGAGTCAGAATTCTAGATCCACACCCAGAATCTGTGTTCTTGGCACAGAGGTCCCCGGATCCCTGAGAAAGACTTAGCGGTGTGGTTTGGCATCTTTTTCCGTTAGTCCTGCCTCAGCTACAACCTTGTACTCTATTCTTCTCCTCTAACTCCCAGACTGGAACTTGGGGCACAGGGGGGCCATGCACATAGGCCCCCTTCACACCGTCCCATTTCCTGGGACTCGGTTGAGCAGATTTGTGCCTGTGTTTGAGAATCGAGTGTGGCCTCCTGTCCTCCCTGCTCACCCCAGCCTCTGTCCCTCATGTGTCCCCCACACCCAGCCCCTGTGTGGCCTCTCGTAGAGCCAGCCTGCCCTACACACTGGGCCGGGGGTACCTGGTTTTGTTGTGAAGTGAGTGAGACTCACTTTGGTCACTGACATTTTCTTTGGACATCCCTCTTTCTATCCTTGTTAGAATTTCCGTTCCAGCCAGGAGAGTTGGGACCTCTGCAGTGACAAATCCATCCAGAGCACATTCTGGCCAGGGCCCAGGGTGACCAACAGTGTGAAGGGGGAGGCCTGTCCTCAGCATCCCTGTATCCTCTCTGATGAGTGTCCCCTGTCCTCACAGTAGTTGCCTGCAGCCCAGCAGGGTACCCTGATCCCACCCCTCTCTGCCTGCCTTTGCTTCATCTGGACTCAGATGCTGGGCACCAATGCCTTGGGGCCGTGTCGGAGCTAAGTTAAAGCACAGTGGTTTACAAATCACGCTGTGTAATATTTTCCCCCTGACACTTTAGAATTTCGACAGGGGCTCTCCATGCTTGGAGCTAAAGGCTGGGAGCAATGTTTGCCTTTCAGGTTCCAAGGAGACCGGTCAGACCCTGGAAAGAGCCTTGAGGCAGAAGCCTATTTCTAATGTAGAGATGGAAGAAGACAGCTCGGGTTTCAGCGTGTGACAGAGGCGGCTTCCAGCTTGTCCCTGAGGATTCTCCCCAATGCCGTGTCCATCATTTTTTCCCAATCACCTGCCCTGAACTTCAGGCTCACCTGGAGAAGCAGCAGCCACCTCTTTTACCACCCCTTATGATTGCTTGTTCTGCACTATTCCTAGTGGTCCTGCTTGACTGATTGAACCTCGAATGACGTGCCTCCCACTGGCGCTGGCCCCACAGCCTCCGCCCTCCCTGCATTGCAGACTGCTGGGCCCTTTTCCAGCTCTTGGGAAGTACTGCCCTCTGCTCCCTGCTCCCTAGCCTTGCTTATGGTCCTTGCTAACTACTGAAAAATGCTTCCTGACGCTGCCACCTTGCTACTTTGTGTTACCAAATCCGACTTGACTTTCATGACTCAGTGCACATACCACTTCCTCCATGAAGTTTTCCAGGATTCTCTTTCTCCCATCTCAGTGAAAAGGAATAAATTCTTGCCTCTGCTTTCTTATAGCTTTTGATGTATCATTCAGGATGTTGTGTTAGTTCTGAACCAGAATTAACTCCAGTTTTTTTTTTTAAGGTAATCTGTAGGATACCACCATGGGGGGTGCATCATACATTTGTCCATACCCGTAGAATCTGCAACGCCAAGAGCAAACTCTCAGGTACACTATTGACTTTGGGTGATTACGATACGTCAATGTAGGTTTATCGATTTTGACAAGTGCCCCTCTGTGGTGCGGAGGTGTCTATAGGGAGGGAGGTTTTTATTTGTGGGGACAGGGGTTATATGGAAACTCTTGTGAATCTAAAACTGCTCTAAAAATAAAGTGTATTCATAAAAATAAACTGTCATGCCTCTATGATGGTTCAAGTAAAATTTATTCAAAAATCAAAATTTTCCTTGGCACCTCGAATTCTTCCCCCAAGACAGTATTTCTGAAGAATCTTCCCCCGAATTCTTCCCCCAAGACAGTATTTCTGAAGAATCAGAAAAGAAGCAGGAGAAAAGGAAGCAACCAACCAAAGCTCCAGATGCACCTGAGGGTGGAGCAGGCTAAGTCTTTGGCACCAGCTTTTCAATCTTCATCATGAGTATACGGAGAACAGAATTCATTTTCTTTTGTCTTACAACCAGGAGCGTGAATAACTGTTGACAGATGCTTGCCAGGACCTGAAAATAGTGGGAATGCATCTGACTCAAGGAGCAACCAATATAAAACTGAGAACCGAAGAGAGATGACAAGACCTAGAATATAAATCAGAACTAATTTCTCCCGTGCTCAACATCCCCTGGCCTTTCACTGCTAGAATCAAACCCTCCAGCCCTTTCCAGTCCCCAAAAGGCCCTGCAGGAGCTGCCTCCCACCAGGCTAGCTCTCCCACCTCATTTCCCACTCTGGCTTTCTTGTTCTTTCTGCCTCAGGGCCTTTGCACCTGCTGTTTTGCCTAAAAAAGCTCTTCTCCACCCGTATGACTTCCTATCACTTCATTCTCTTCTCTGATCAAATGCTGGGTTTTTTTGCAGACAGGCTACACTTGACCGCAAGACTTAAAATATCAACCTCCCTCCATCTTCTCCATTTCTCTCCCCTGCTTGATGTCTCTTCATAGCAGTAATCACATAGGTAACATGTTGTTTTGTTTACATGTGCCACACCTATCTTCCACACCTGCCTGTGAGCTCCCCAGGTCAGAATTCTCTGTCACTGGGCTCCTTTATCCTCACCTCGGAATCAACCACAGTGCCCGACACGCAGTAGAACTAAGTATCTATGGAGCGATTTGTTGCAACCAGTTTGTAGATGTGAACATGGCAATACATCCCTTTAGATGTATTGTTGGGTTTTCTCGCAAGGAAAGGAAATCTCGGGAACTACAAACTGCCCCGGGACGGCTCAAGTGTCTCCAGCGACGGAGGCCCAGGTGACCGAGAGTGCAACCTGTCCCCTTTATTCCAGATCCACCCCCAACACTCATAACATAAAGAACATCACATGCTTCCTTGTGGACCTGCAACGTACTTTTTCAAGAGGATTATATCATAAGAGTCAGATAATCCTCCTGGGCTGAAATAACAGATCTTAGAGAAATTATAGGGAAGCATTTTGCACAAGGCCTTTCACTGAAATTAAATTAGCAACAAAATGAGCTTTTCTTGGGGGCAAATTAAAGTGACTTTTTTTTTTTTTTACAAGCTGTTGTAAACTCCCCTAATCTGATAGGCGGGGTTCCTCCCCAGACACTCATGGCATTTCAGATACTTCATTCGGAGCCCTGTGTCACCAGGCCCAGGGGAGAGGGTGAGAAAGGAAGACGGGGACTCACTAGGGGCATTTGTCAAGTTTGCAAAGGGAGGCGGAGAGGGGACCTAAGGAAGGACCTAAGAAGAGCAGCAATGTGGGAGCGCTGCTTGCTTCACTCGGTGCCTGTGACAACGTGAAGCCCACAGAGGGCCTGTGTTGAATTAAAAGCTCAGCCCTTCAGCTCCCCCCCAACCCCGCAACACGCAAACTGAGATTTGCATTATGTCACCGCCCAGGAGCGTTTGTCCATAGCTCTCTGGGACAGTGACCTAACCCAGGACTCACCCACAGAGCACATGCAACACGAGTTTGCTTCCCTCCCACGAAAACGCTGGCCCTGGGGAGGTCAGCCGAGCATCCCCCAATCACGGGGGTGCGCCGCTGTCTGCTCCCGACTGAATCACACACTGAACAAATATTTTACTTTCATACATCATCTGTAGCAAGTGTAATACTGAGATTTCAAGGTAAATAGCTAGAGAAATTGCAGTTGCTTTATCGGACTGACATTTCTATCATCACAAATCAAATTCTGTCATGTGTAGCCAAAGGCAAATAGTGGGTTTAGACAAAACCCTCTTTATGGGCTTCTTCAGACCCTATGTACAAGACTGTGATTTTGGTCAACAAATAATCAAATAAAAATATAGTTTGTTAGGGCTATTCTAGGTTGAAGGGTTGAATTCCTTATTTTAGAACAACCTATTTTCTTCTCACTAAAAGTCAGAACTAAATTGGGAGGGAGGAAATAACGTACTTGACATGATCTAGAACAAAGAGAAGAGTGCACTTGAATTGGAACTGAAAGCAGGATCTGGTTTAACTTGTCATGGCTCTGCGGATGGAGCGACTGCAGTGCTTAGGCCTGAGGTTGCCTCCCTTCTGTGATGGTGAGCAGTCATTTAGGCATGGAGCCCGGCTGCGAAGGCGAAAGTCAAGACGGAGAGCCAATCAATCAATCAATCAATCAATCAATCAAGGCCAACCTCATGCCAAGGTCTGTGCTGGAATTTAGGGAGATAAAGCAGCACCCTGCCCAGTGAATTACATAAGTGTTGGGCCAAAGGATGTATAGGCACCGAATGAAATGAGAAAAAGTTACTTACATGGTAAACAGCCAAAGGATTCCCCAATGAGAAAGACTCAGTTTTGGTCTGGAGCAGAGCGAGAGTGTGTTGGGCAGGGTGGGGGCTTCTGCAGCATGGGGCAGAGGCTGTGCTATTTGAAGTTTCCACTGGCACACGAGAGTCTCTCACTCGTGTGGGATAACACAGGTGATGGGCAGGAGGGGCTGCAGCAGGGAGGGCACCGAGGGGGTGTCAGATGCATCAACCATGCAGTCGGGTGCGTCATTACACTGGACTTCCTGGCACAGTCATCATGGCCAAGGGGGTGTGATGTGATGTGCAGACTGGCTTAGACCTTGGTCACATGCTTCATCCTGAGCCAGGAACAAAGACACTGGAAGTAGTTGAGCTGAGAGTGAGGGCTGGCTGATTACCCGGAGGGAAGTCAAACTGTGGTGACCGGAAGAATGACAAACGAAGGCTTGGCAGCAGGAGAGACAGATACCCGCTGGGTCTGGGCCAGCCTCGCTGCAGTCATGGTGATGATAAGGGCAGAGCAGGATTTGATACGTGGTCTGCGTGTTCCCACAATCTTTGTGTTCTCAGTACATCTGGTCTGAGTAATTCAGTTCATCATCCTAGTAACAGGTGGCTCATTGGTCTGAGAAGGGCCAAAAGCATTGCATGCTGGGTTTCTTACACTCTGGCAACTTGGTACACTTAAGAAGTCTGTAAGTAGGAAGGTTTTCAGTATTCTTTGAATCTTGTTTTGCGTCCCAGCACAGATAAATAAAACTTGGTCATTATGCAACATAAGCATGGATTCAGGAAGTAGCCAGGTCTTCCAGCCTGAAAAAGGGTTTTAAAGGTCCTTACTACTAAATGGGGTAGGGGAGGGAGAGATACAGTTATCTATAATATAATATCTATAATTTAATCCAGTTCATTCAACCTAATTCAAATCCATTCCATCCTGTAAGGAGTGGCAGTACGGAACTGATTCCTGGCAGAATGGAGGTTGCGAAGATGTTTAAGGTAGAGCTTCTGTCACCCGAGCGAGTGGGGGAAGACGAGACACTGGGCAGTAAGACATTAGGTAAACAGCCTAACAGTCTTAGTGGAAGACGGCATACCCATCAGGGCGGGAGGGTAAAATAACAGACACTTATTTTCCCAGCCTCCCTTGGAACTAGGGTGGGATACATTGACCTAGCCCCATCAGTCAGCCATCCTGGTCTTCAAACTAGTGACGAAAACAAGCAGGGACCCCAGAGAATTCTCTCCAATCGAGGAGGAAGTGTTCCTCCTGTCAGGGTCCCAGCAGAGGACCCTGTCATGGTGGTAACAATGACATCAAAAGCAGCCACAGTGCGGGAGGTAAGTTGGTGGCACAAATGATGACATCGGGTCTCCTGAATAACACAGTTGTGTGGCTTGAACTTAGGCAAACGTTCCGGCGGAGATGTTGCAACCCAGTGAATTCAAGAACTGTCCCAAATCTTTTCTTTTAAATTTAAAGAGAACTTTTTAAATCATCAGCTTTGTGGATGTATAATTGGCATACAATAGGTTGCACACATTTAAAACGTATTGCACCATTTGATAGTTTGACACATGTATACACCTCTGGAACCATTAGCACAACGAAGTTGCAGACGAACCCCTGAAAGTTTCTTTACACCTGTTTGTAATCGGCCTATCTCAAACTCCCTTTTCGCCACTGATCTGCTTTCTGACATGATAGATTTGGTCTCATTTTCTGGAATTTAGTATAAATATAATCACACAGTATTTCTCTTTATTCGCTCAGTTCTCTTATTCAGTTACTTTAAGATTCATTCATAGTTGGGTGTACCTGTAGTTCATTCCTTTTTATTGCTAGTTGGTTGTTCCCTGTAAATTGCTCTATATTTCAATTAGTGTATCCTTTATTTCTGACTGGATTTGTTTTATGCTATTGAGGTCCTCATGAAGTTTCCTCACCATCCTTATAACCAGTGTTTTGAACTCTGCATCTGTTAGATTGCTTGTCTCCATTTCATTTAGCTCTTTTTCTGGAATTTTGATCTGTTCTTTCATTTGGGTCATGTTTCTTTTTCCTCTGTTTTGGCAGCCTCCCTGCATTTGTTTCTGTGTATTAGGTAGAGCTGTTTTGACTCTGTGTTTTGGTAGTGTGGCCCAATGTAGTTGGTCTAATAGCACAGCCTTCCCTGTCACCCGAGTTGTATACTTGAGGTGCACCCATCATGTGGGCTGAGCATGCCCTCCTCTTATAGTTGAGACTTGGTTGCTGTTGGCCAATCAATAGGAGGGATTTACCCAGGCCAGTCAGTTGCAAGGATTGGTTTTGGCCACTGACCACCAACCTCCACCCTCCGTGGAGGATCAGCTGTGCAGGGGCAGGGCGGTGGTGCTCTGACGTGGTCTGTAGCTGTCCACTAGGTGTGCTGGCCCTGAGGTTTCCCAGGTGCTGCAGGCCAAGACCAGCCTCCATCTGTGTTTTGTCTGGGACCATCCTGCCTGAGCTGTAAAGCAATCTGAGATGGCTGCTACTTGTGCTGGGCTTGGAGATTCCCAGGCAAAGCCAAGCTGTGAAACTAAGCCAGCTGCTTCTTGTTTGAGAGGATTTAGGAAGTTGTGAAGCATGAGCCAAGACCAGCCATTCATGTGGAAAAGCAGCTTGAGTGGGGAGGAGTCTCTGGGCATCTCCAGGGTGGGTCAAACAGTGTTAGCCAGGTTGATGGAGTCTCAGATATGGTACCAGCCTGCTGGATCTCTGTGGGGAGGGTTCAGAAAAGGAAAAGTGGCCCCTGCTCACCTTGATGCCAGAGTCTTCAGTTTTTGCCTGTATACCACTGTGCCTTTCGAGCTGCTACCCCAGTGCTGGAGCTCAGAAGGAGTGAATCTGAATAGGTGAGTCCATGTGTAGGTTCTTTAAGAGGAACTCCTTGGGGCTCCAGAAGTTTCTTTCACTGATTCAACCCCTGCTGGTTTTTGCAGCCAGAAGTTATGGGGATTTATCTTTCTGTCATTGGAACCCTGGGCTGAGGGGCCTGGTGTGAGGTTGGGATTGCTCTCTCCTGAGGTATCCCTCCTAAATTTTTATCCACCACACACAGGTGAGGGACCAGCATCCTCTGTGTCTGTGCCCCTCCTACCAGTCTGGATGGAAGTGGTTTCTTTAATTCTGTAGTTGTCAGACTTCCATGCAACTTGATTTCTGACTGTTCTGATTGATGATTATTCTATATTTTAGTTGTAATTTGGATTTGGTTGTGCAAAGAAGTAAGCCATGTCTCCTCTTCTGATTTTTTAATCATTCAGAAATTTATCTACATTTTATTGTACAATATGAGATGAAGTTCTAAATTATTTCCCCTGTGCCTTCTTCCCCCATCTAAAAAGCCTGCTGATTGTCCTAACATCATTTATTATATTCCCTCCCAGTAATTTGGGATAATTTTTTTTGTCATTATATTGTACTTTTATAGGGAATGTAACTCATTTGTGGGATATTTATTATGTTACACTGATCCTTCTTTTTCTCTCTTCTATCTTTTTAGTTTTCTCTCTCTCTTTTAATAATAGAATACTTTTTACAAAATTTATTTATTTTTATTTATTTTTTATTTTTTAAATCCTTACCCAAGGACATGTTTATTGATTTTAGAGAGAGAGGAAGGAAGGGGGCGGGAGGGAGAGAGAGAGAACTAGCTCACGAGAGTCAACACTCACTTCTGTGCATTTCTTCCCGATGCCATGTTCAGTGAAGCTGTGCTGGAAGCTCTAACTGACTCGTGATGGGGGTGTCCACACCACAACGGTTGGCAAACACTACACATCAGAGTTCTTTTTTTTCCCCTAATCTTTTGAACATTAGTTCGCCATCATACTATTGGGGCTAGTTTATTTCTCATATCTCTTCTCGAATTATTGTTTGCTATTCACACATTTTTATTTAGGATTTTTATTGGCATAATGTTTAAGCTACTTTAATTTGGAAAGAATTGACAACTTCCAACTGTAACCTTCAATCCTCCTATTCTGATAAAAGATCCATAACTCTGTTTCAGTTTTTTCAAACAAATCACTTCAGGAATGGTCAATACTTTTCTTTGTACGGGTCATATAAATTTTAAGGCCACATAGTTAACTGTCTTTTAGACTAAGATTGTGATAAAGGTGCACAATTATTGACTCAAAAGAAATGGGAATTAGAAGAAACATACCTAATGTCACTTAGAAAGCTGAGTTCTGTGCTCATGTAGCGTCCATACCATTCTGCCTCATCTGACTCCTAAAGAAGCAGAAGAGAAAGCGTGTCTGGGGTGCTCACTCTCAAAAAGTACACCGCGGGACCAAAAATGGGTCCTACAAGGCAAGGCCGAAGGGTCTGTAAGTTTCTTTTTTTCCTAGAGAGAAGTCCAATGTATCATTTGATTAAGAAAAGTCTTCTGAATTAATACAAAAAGTCTTCTGAAAATATGCTAAGCAGGCCACTCAAGAATGAGCCCTTGTTGGAAACAGCAAGGAGGACAGATGTACATACAATAGTTGGAGTTGGGTGGCTGGGCCTTTCGGGCTCTTTGACTCTGACAGGCTAAGATTTCAGATTCTCTCTGATTCTGGCGAACAAACAGAAAAGAGCTGACTCATACCAAAGCAGAAGTTTCAGTTCAATGTGGGGAGAACTCCAACTCGATTAATGCAAACAAATAGACAAACAGCAAAAACAACAAAATAAACACTGGAAAGGGATTTGAGGAAGGCTGGGTGTTCTCCAGCTCTGAATATTTAGCAGCAATCTTGGATGTATGGGGTTAGCAGCAGCGAAATGGGAGATGCTGATGTCAATACGACAAGCAAGGTGTCCATCTGGCAAGGTAGCACTGAAAAGCAAAGTCACACCCGCAGGTGTCAGGTGGAGGATGCGTTCTCCCATTGGGCACAGCTCATTTGCTCTCTATTGCCTTGTATCTTTCTACCGGAAGTCTGCTCTAGTCATTGAAATTCCCTGCCTGGCTCCACAGGCAGACACATTTGAAAGATCTGGTTTAAGCATCAAGCTCTGAAGTTGAAGTATTAAAACTCAACTCCAGTCTTAGAATTTGAAGCTCCCTAACACAGGATTGTAAGTGGAAAGTTATTACCTACATCCTGGACTTCCAAACTTCTTTTATTTTTTATATTTGCTAACATGAATTCATGCTCATTAGCAATGATTCAAAAGTAGCATTTAGGTAATGTTTTCTGCTGCCAATTAAAATTGGTAACAAGACCACTTTTAGAGATGAGTTTGCTGAATCATTTTCTTGGTGGATTATACCATTAAGCATTGAATGACGAGGCCCAAATATCAATGATGAATAAAGAAGCATTAAATTATTTGTTCTTGCCCTGGCTGGGGTGGCTCAGTGGATTGATTGCCCACCTGCAAACCAAAGGGTTTCCAGTTTGATTCCCATCAGGGCACATGTCTGGGTTGTGGGGCCAGGTCCCCAGTAGGTGGTGTGTGAGAGGCAACCACCCAGTGACGTTTCTCTCCCTCTCTTTCTCCCTCCCCTCCCCTCTCTCTAAAAATAAATAAATAAAATCTTTAAAAAAAGATGTTTAAGAAATTATTTATTCTTAAAATACATTTCTAGGGAATAAACCAATTTGTGTTTTCTGCATACAGAGGTGGAATGGAATCGTTTTGACCGTCACATAGAGAAACGGATGAATAACCGTTCTAAAAGCTCAATTGCAATGAAAGCAGGAAGTGGCCTTAGAGAAATAAATTCTAATCATTTAGGCAAATCACAATTATTGAACTTCTGACCATGGCTCTTGACCTTTTGCATCGAAGAGTCATGTGAATGTAGAAAAATGACAGAGAACCGAGAACGTGGACGCCTAGGAGCTGTCTGTCAGTGACTCCATGCACTTGGCAGGCTTGTTTTCGTTCCTGCCCTACTCCTTCACTTCAGCTCGGGCCGAGAAAACAAGGAGAGAAAAGGCCTAATGAAGAGCAAATGTCGTACCCTCAACATAACTTTAATATTTAATGTATTCGAAAGAATATAAATTTAGATCGAAGAAACTGTTTTATTCTCTTTAGATGGAGAGCAGAATTCCACACACTGTGTTTTGAGAACCAGACCCTCCTAAATGGGAGTTTAAAGTTATTTCTTAGGACTTGTTTAAGCACTTTTGGCCAGGGTCACATTTTGAACACATGTATAAGACAGCATTCCATAATTGATTTATTAACATATGAGGTCATGTTTATGATTTCTTTCTGAAATATTTAAAAGCAAACTATAACTACATAATCCTATAAAATCTATTCATCACAAACCTGCTTCAAAAGTTCATAAAAAGCACAGAAAGAGCCAGCATATTGTATTTAGTTACGGTTGAAGTATATACTCCAAAGGATAAATGAATACGATTTGTATTTGCTATGGATCAGGCTGTGTTTTATTCACATTGTATTACATCTCAGGAGAGAATTTGCTAAATAAGTCCAAATGGCAGAGATTCAGAAATCCAGAAAAATGCAAACATGACATTTTTTTTCCATGATGGACAAGACAGGAATGATTAAGAAATCCTTCAGAAAATATTGCGTTTTCAAATGTTTTCAAAAGGCCACAAAATTCCTAAGAGCTAAATCCCTTCCCATCCCATTCATCTTTAACTATCCTGTCATTGCATGTGATCTTTAAAATTTTAATGTGCATACTTTGCTCTGCTAAACCCTTTTCATTTAGGTTTCATGGATCTTTTATATTCAGATACATTATTTGTCATCGTCCCTTGCTGATCTCCATGGTTATGAGAGAAAACTAAAGCCCTATGTTGGCTCAAAGAACGGGGTTGGTGATTTTTTCGTGGTACAAGAGCTGGGTCACCAGAAAACTCCTTCCCACAAAATTATGCTAAAAAAAGTGTGGGTTGATATCTCCCTCCTTTTACCAAGGGTGCTTGGAAGAGCTGACATATTGAATTAAATTTACTGTACGTTGTAACTGATTGTTATTAGATCTCTCTTCAGAATAATTTTTGCCAGAGGAAGGGGCAGGGATCTGGCACTTACTGGAGCCTTCAGAAGGGGAAAGAGAAAATGTGTGGGGGAAGGGCCAAGGATCAAGAAGAGAGAGGCCTGGGGTATCAAAGGCGAATAGTCTATTTCTCAGTTTTCCTGAGAAAGCGAGTAAAGAAAGCGATGGCATTGAACACTGCGAAATGCAAGGATGGTGTGTCCCACGCAGGGACTTGTTTATTCCAGTTGTAATGGTGAGAGGCCATTTTTCCTTTTATAGATAGAGGGGCTAAAGCTTATTTTTTTAAGTGGATAAAATCATGACTTTCATGCAAATATACACATGTTAAAGGTTTCATTTAACTCACTAATGAATTAGAGCACCAGTAAGAGAAAAAGCCTTGGAACAGATAGATGCATATAAAAGTAATCAAGAATCCTGACATGAAATTTGCTAATAGATGCAAAACTGGTCAATATCTACATGGAATAATTACATGCATCTCCACAAGGATAAAGTTAATTCACATCTGCATGAATAAGCAATATCTACATCCCTGTAACTTTCCTGCCATTTACAGAGTTGTAATATAGCTCAAAAACAATGCACTATATAGACCACTAAAGAATCAGATAATCTCTGAAAGGACCAGTCCATTTAGACTGAATTTTCTCAAATTATTTTGAGTCAGATAACTTTTCATAGTGGAGATCTGCTTTAGGCGCTCTAGGATGTTTTGCAAAATTCCTGCCTTCTATCCACTAGATTCCAACAGCAACCCCCAAGTTATGACAACTAAAAATGTCTGCAGAAATTGCCAAATTCCTTTGGGGGACAAAATCACCCCAGGTGGAGACACTGGATTAAACAATGTCTAGCATTCTATTAAAAGGACATCAATAAACTCTTTGCTTATTTCCAGTTCTTCTACAGTTTTTCCAGACAGAATGAGACTCAGAAAAGTTAAGTACCTTGGCCAAGACTGCGTAAATACCAGGCAATGGAATGGATTGCAAAATCGTTTTTGAATAGCATTATTTTTTCTCTATTCTACCACTCCAAAAATGGGAATTGGTGATATTTAGCTCTTTACATGAAATGCCCTATTAATAATTATAATCCAAATAATCCTGGTTCTTCTTGCATTTGCTTTAAGACCATTTCTGCTTGATGTCACCATTTAGAGAAACACAAATCTGACTCCAAAGGACTACAAAAAATGTCTTAACTGAAGTTTCTTGAAGAGGCAGAAAATGAGAATTTCATCACATGAGAAACAGCAAAGCTTCTCAAAACCCTTTGTAGGGCATCTCTCATCTGCAAACAGTCTTTTGTTCTCGCAGCTGCTTTTCCATCCTCTCTTCTGTCTCCCGGAAACTCCAGCTTGCTTCTCTCACTTCCCCTCATCCCATGCCCCAGAGAGAAGCACAATGTCCTTGCTTAAACTAATTTGGTCTCTCTACATTTACTTTTCTCCCCCCTCTCCACCCTTTACTCTGATCAGCACAACAGAGAGACCTGAAAGGGAGAAAAATGGGTAAAACTGTGCATCCTTACATTTTGGTATTTTTGACTTTGTGCAAAAAAGAAGAATACTATTTTCTAAATGAGAAGTCAGAAATGACACTTTTGAAAGGTTGTCCATTGAAAGGAACTAGAAGCTGTAATACTCCAGGAGAATGAGCACGGCTGGTGTCCAGATTTTGGTTTCTAAATACCCAAATCTCCAATAATAAAAACCAGGGCTAGTTAGAGAAATGAGCTAGGAAAGGGAAAAGTATAGGGTGAGCCTGGAACATTTTGCACCAGAAAGGGAGGAAGTACTCAAAGATGGATGGAACATGTCAAAAAGATGCGGGAGCCAGCTAAAGGAGTTCCCACCGTAAGATTTAAGACAATCTGAATAGCAGAAATAACAATGCCAGTTATAAATCACAGCACAAAGAATCCATGAAGCTATAGTGGTCCTCAAAACAAAACAGAAAAGAGAAATTTTGGGGTGCTGGGGAAGAGAGAGAAGAGAAAGATTTCTTTACCAAAAATACCAACTGACAAAAGAATGTTAGAATGATAGAGATAGTATCTATAGTTTGCCTGCATGATTTTAATTGAATTTCCCATAATTACCAAAGTAACATATATTTTTAGCAAAAACTATGTCTCTATTCATCTATCTATATGTATATTCTTGTATCCTTAACCTGTATCCCATTGAGGGTACACAATCAGAGGAATATACTCAGAACGTATTTAGGTTCTTTTTTCTTCTGTGTGGCTATGTTATTCATTTATTACATACTTAGATTAATTTATTTCCACTTGTATTTGAATTTAAGATATTCTCCATCCTTTCTAATTTATCTCTATATGTGAATACATGAGACATAGACATGATTCCAAAGTCAAAACTATATACTCACAGAAACCTTGTTTTCTTTCTCTCCTTTCAACTATGTCCCCACCCATCTTTTGTAAATAGCCAATTTGATTCATTTCTGGCTTTTGCTTTCTGTGTTTCTTTTGGGGAAAAATCTTATTTTTCCTTCTGTCTTATGCATGCTCAAGCAGCACATTACATATATGTTATTTTTTATCTTGCATTTTTCTTAATAGGACATCCTGAAAATTATTATTTATCAGTCCATGGAAGTTTTTAATAAGTTAAAAAATCCTGCACTCCTGTGGGGCTGTATCACCACTTAATCAACCAGCCTCCTAAGTGCTGGCATTTGGCTACTTCCAGTTATTTGCTATTATAAATCCTAACCTCAAGGAATAACTTTCTGCATAACTTTTTGTGTTTCTAGAGGTACATTTTCAGAGTAAATTCTCCAAAGTTGGATTTCTGGGCCAACAGGTATAAATGCATACATAATTAGATGCTGCCTGGTAGCAAGTATGAGTATCCATTTCCTCAAAGCCCCATCAAGAGGATGTTACCGATTTTTTGACATTTTGCCTGTCAGATTCTTGAGAAATTGAATCTCTGTGCAATTTTAACTTGCATTTCTCTTATCGTAAGTAAAGTGAAACATCTCAATGTATAAGAATCATTTGTATATACATTTATATATACTGTTTATGAATATACATCTATTTTTTTGTGAATTTTCTCTTTATCCCTTTGCCCAACTCCCTGTCAGGTCTTTACTTTCTCTCCTACAATTTTTAACAGTTCCCTCTCTGCATGGGGCATCAGCTCTTTGTCTGTGGTGCACGTTGCAACTATGTTAGTCCTGTCCAACACTTATGTTTTTACTAATGGTCTTCTTTTACATGCAAAATTTAAAAAAACCCATATGTTTATTGTTGCACGTGGATTTGGAGTCATAGTTGGAAAATCTTCCCCGTGTCCAAAATATGTCGTGGAATTCATCTGTGTTTCCTTTCAGTACTTGTAGGGTTTTACGTTTTACCTGTAAATTTCTCACCCATTTGGACTTCATTTTAGTTTATGGTGTGAGGGACAATGAGATTTTAAATTAATTTTATGTTGCCATTTTCCTGGTCTGTGATTTCTTTTAGGAACTTGCTAGAATGTACAACTTATAAAAATCAAGTGCTGCGAGAACAGCAAACGTTGAAGAGGCAACATCCACACACAGAGATTCTCTCTCTCTGAAGGGGCTGGCTGGTCCCAGAACATCGCTGTTCAGAAACCTCAGTGTTTTGTTTATTTTTAAAAGAGTTTATTTATTTATTTTTAGAGAGAGGGAAAAGGAAGGAGAAAGAGAGGGAGAGAAATAAGATGTGCAAGGGAAACAGTGATTGGTTGCCTCTTTCACACCCCCAACTGGGGACCTGGCCTGCAACCCAGACATGTGCTCTGACTGGGAATCAAACCAGCAACCTTTTGGTCCATAGGCTGGCGCTCAATCCACTGAGCCACACCAGCTAGGGCAGAAGTCTCAGTTTTGATTAACATCAGCAGGGAAGGTATGCGTAGGTCAGGTCAAATTGCCAGTGGACAGGTAAGCTTCCATTCGACAAGAGGGTAAAAAGGTGGTGAAAGGAAGTCAGGGATGATGGAGAATCTGGGTTGATGAGCAATGAGTTGAACAGAAAGGAAGTTGCCCAGCTGAGCTCTGGAGGCTGAAAGAGCAGGGCAGCAGTGGCAACAGGGCTGGCTCCTCGAAGGGCCACGATGGTGAAGATAGAGTCAGGCAGAAGATGAGCGTCACGGGATGACTAGAAAGCCAACCAGGAAGAAGATGGAGCTGGCGCTCATGGTGTACCTCTGCCAAGACTGCTCTTGTTAGTCTGAGTTCTGTGCTCTGTGTCTAAAGGGTTGGATTTAGCCCAGCTTTTAAAGCGATCTGTGTTCTCCACACTCGGGGGTGGGGAGAGAGAGGAACTCCAGCCATGTGAGGGAGTTTTATGGATAAGCCCCATGAGCATTCAAAAATGCATTGTACAGAACAAAACACAACTTACAAGGATTTAGAGAGATTTCTGACATGGACCATGAAATCTGGCTCGCAGAGACATCCGTGAGTCAGGGGTATTGCTCTAAATAAAAAAGAACTAATTCTGCTAAGTGAATTATTGCTGAATATGAGACCAAAAGAAAGTTAGTATTTTATTTCATTAACATAATTGCTGCCGCCTTGTGCATTGTCTTTCTGCCCGCTCTGTGGCTGGGCCCCCTCACCCTGGATGCAAAGACAACTCAGAGGACCCGTGCCGGCCTGTGGCCTGGCCAGGGTCGGGGAGCCCTGACCTTGTACTCCTGATCGAATGGAAGGCCCAACACTGTACTGCTCACATTAAAATGGTATCAGCTGTCAGTCAAAGCCAAGAGGCCTTATCACGGGTAGGTTCAAAATCCCACTTTAAATATAGGGAAGTGTATCAGTGAACCCATGTGAGGCCCAAGTAACATTCCGGAAATGGAACCTAAGCAAGGCAACCAAGGAAACAGTGAGGAAGCAGGTCAATTCCTCTCCTCAGTAAGCAGCAGGCAGTCGCTTGAGTGCGGGGAGCAGGCTGGCAGGAAGACGAGAGGGACCCAGGGACAACCTCCAGTTCGGCGTGCCTTGTCCCTTGCTTCGTGTCTCTGGACAGTGGGGTCTCTTTGAGCTTCATGTCCTGCGTCCGTGTAGGAAAAGGTGACCAACCTCGCAGGTTGTCGGGAGGACTTGATGAGAGATGTCCATAAACTACGGGGCACCATACAGGTGTCCAGAAAATGGAAATCAGCATGGCTGTTACTATTCTTAAGCCACATGAGCCCACTGCTGTGGGGAAGGGATTGGCACAAAGTGTTTTTGGAAAATCTGTACCAAAAGTTCAAAAACTGCTTCTATCCTTTGAATCGGCCGTTCCACTACTCTGCATTAATCTGGAAGGGAAAGTCAAGTTGTACATAGAAAATTATAGATGAGGATATTCATTGTTAACATAAATACATTTAATTTAGCATAATAAGTAAATTATTTTGGAAACAATGAAAATATGGTTAAATTAAATTTCTCAAGCCTGAGAATAATCCTCAAAGCAGAAATAAAAATAAGTTCTGAAACAATAGTTTCAAACTTCTTAGGAATGAAACTCAAAAAAACTTTGTATGGAATCAAAATACATATACACATGTGTGCATACACACAGATATACCCACATATGTATGCATACATATATGGAGATGGATAGAGAGCTATAGATCTAAATAGACATGTTTATTACTAAATATGTATTTCTTTACTTTGATAAGCAGGAAACATTATTTAAAGTCAGAGAGACAATCTGTAGACAAATTCCTACTAATGCGTTGATAGCCATATGAAATATGGAGAAAGTCTCTTGCTGTGTTATTGCCCCACAGATATTCATTACAAGCATAATTACGATTGTCCTCCACTGGGACAGAAACTAATGTTGGGTTTCTTCATAAACATAACAAAAATCAATCTTGCTACTAATCCCAACTTGGCAGCTACAAGACATAGATCTCTTTTCAATCAGCATAGAGCTCATTTCAATCAGCTCTCACCAGACACCTCATTTTTGAATGGACAGCTCGGAATTACCCATCAAAAGCCTGACTGAGAAGAAAGATACTTTGTGGAGATGCCTGAGGCGTGTTCTCCTCAGTCCCTCATGCTCTAACCTGATGGCAAGTCAGAACATCAGATGCGCGATGCAGACACAACATCCCAGAAACAGCCCCCCAATTCCACTTCCTCTACATCTCCTAGGCTGGAATTAGAAGCATCAAATAAATGCATGTCTGGATCTTGCACAAAACTACTTTTTGATGTGATTTATCATCGTATGAAGTGTCATTTGATGAGAATGAATATAATAAAATCTGTCTGAAATGTAGCATCAGGCGGTTTGCCTCTCCTGAAGAAAAAGTACACACAGGATGTTGCTGGATTTTCTTTTTCATCTTGAACAACCAGGAAGCTCAGAGCTAGGTTAAGGGTCCAACTACAATATGTATCTCATTACTGTTTCTGGTATAATTATTTCATTTTTATATAATATTGGATCTTGCTCAACTTTATTTTAGCTATCCTAACTGCAGATTGTTGTCATTCCAAATCACTGAGATAAATAAGTGTTGTAGACATGAGCAGCTGGAGGCTTCCAGGATTAGCTCTATGATCAAATCTTAGACCAAGTCTGGTTTTCTGCGCTGTTGTTCTAGAAACGAAATGCTTTCTAAAACAATGAACAAGAGATGGTTATTCTCTTAAAGATTATCTCAAGCTGACCAAGCTCTTTAAAAAACCGACTGTGTTAATAATGCTAATAATCATGATACTAACAGCTAACATTTATCGAATGCCTATTTTGTCAAATATACTTCCAAGCAACCAAGTGGATGTCTTCTAGAATGATAGACTAGAGTTCACTATGCTCTTGGAGTCTGCCCCAATTAACCACATTTGCAAGAGACCAACATTGCTGATAATCGTAACATTTGCCACCTTTGTGAGATATTTCTACAAGCAGCCAAGATAACTGGTATTAAATAGTGGTTGGGAACATAGTATCTGGACTTGAGTCTGGGTTCAAGACCAAACTCTGCTGCTTATTTAATGTGTGGCTTTGGGCAAATTACTTCATTTTTCTGTGCCTGCTTCCTCATCTGTAAAATGGAGGCATTTAGAGTACCTACCTCGAAGGGCTGTGGGGAGAGGCTGCATGAAGGGATTCAGCACAGGGAACGGAGGAAAGAGCGGAGAGGAAGTGCTCAGTGAATGGAAGTCATGATGATGAGTGAGCGTGGAGGTGGTGCTGAGAACTCAACAGGGAAGCCAAGTCGTAATTACAAAATTAATCAGTCCATAACCGAGGATAGATTCGGCACCGAGGGAGGCAAAATATCTTAACAAAGTGTCCCCCAGCTCACCTGGCTCAACCACTGACCCATTCCTAAACCTGAACCTGTGGGTCGGCGTGAGGCCCATGGAGCGCCCTGCAGCACACGCATGCCATCTACTTTGGTTCCTGGTTCCATCTGCCTCTCTTTCTGGCTGGAAGTCATGGCCAAACATAGACAGCACAGCCCCCAGTGGACTGGTCACCTGCTTCTCTACCATGGCTCCCCTTCTTTGTGCAAATTTCCTCTTGCTTGGGAAAGAGGTTCAGGTGTGTTAGCTCCATAAGTTTTCTCTGGTTGTGATCCCAGATAAGATGGTTGTCACATTTCCTTGAGTATGCATGCATGCCAACTTTTCAAGGGAGACATTTAAAATAGTGTGTTGATTTCATCCACTTTACATTACTGGATAAACATTTTGTCCCGGTCACATGACCACGTTAGTGCTGCAGCCCATCTACCCAAGAATCCGTGTGTTTTTGGCTTTTTCTTTTCTTTTACCGCAGCTTGTTCTTTTTCTTTTCACCTTTGAAGATAAGCAGATTGTTATTATGTTTTACCTTTAAGACCAGGTAGTGTTGTTATTTTTTAAACCCCAGTCAACAATATTTATAAACACATTTCAAAAAAAATTTAAATAACCAGTGCACTTGCCAAGAAAAAAATAATTTTATTAATTTCTAAACCTACACACCTGCTGGATGGTAGACCAAAGCAGAGAAAATTGCAGCTAGTTTAAAAGCAATACACAAGACACCATCAACAGCGAGCAGCACCGCGTGGTTTTTTTCCATTGCAAATCCAAGAGGAAGAGCCAAACTCCAAGAAACCAGAGCTATTTGCCTTGGTATGGGAATCAGTCATATAGATTATTTTCTTCTTCCAGTGAAATGCTATTCAAACTGAGTATTTATATCCTTCCCTTCACTAAAATACTATTGAAAATGAATATGAATCTTGTGGGAATTTAAGCGTTGCATATTGTCTAGTTGACAGAGTCATTTATAAAAGTGGGGATATTTTATACCCCATCAGGGCTTAATTAGGGTTTATAAAGATCACTGGCAGTTGCAATAGAAATATTGTACTCTTCCTTTCCCCAATGACTTTCCCTCGTTCTTTTATGAGGGCCTTTAAAACTCATTTAAGTCTTGCTGAAGTTAATCTTAAAGATAGATATACCAATTACTCTACAGGGGAATCTAATCCTCTGCATCTCCCTCCCTCCCCCAATTTCTTGGATAAAAAATAAGCAGGTCAGTTCCAAATTCTGTCCCTTCTTCTAACAGACTTTTGAAAAGAAATTCCCTCTAACAAGGAGGTGATTGAAAATACACACAATACTCAAGACATTCTGCACTCAGAGAATTTCAGCTGACTTAAGCCAAAGAATAAAAAAGGAGCTGTTTGCTAACCCCGAGGAATGGAAAACGCTGACAAATGGGATCTTCACGCAGGAGATAGGAACCCCGACCGGGAGGGTGAACAAGGGAACAGATGGCACCTCTGAGCACGCGGCTTTTCCCGCTCCTGTTTCTCGTAAACTCTTATTTTAGATTTGGTGCTAAGGCAACAAAAAAAGTGCGTTAATGTCACCATCCGGGGACCAACTGGCAGGAGTTTTTCTTTAAAACTTCATTAGCTCTGACCAGTGTGGCTCAGTTTGTTGGATGTTGTTCTGCAAAGCAAAAGGCTGCCAGTTCGATTCCTGGTGAGGGCACATGCCTCAGTTGCTGGTTGGTTCCCTGGTCGGGGCACCTATGGAGGCAGCTGATCGATGTTCTCTCCCACATCGATGTTTCTCTCCCTCTCTTTCCCCCTCCCTTCCCCTCTCTCTGAAAATAAATAAATAAAATCTTTAAAAAAAAAAAGACCTTTATTCATGTGCTTCTAATTCAGCCTGTGGTTCTTTTCCTGCTTTTAAGTTTTTTTCTGGGAACCAAGGAAAGTGAGATTTCAGGGCACCAACTCTTTGGTCAGCTAATCATTAGAGTAGGTTTTGTATTAAACGAGACCTCATAGGCATTTGACATCAAAATGGAAGCCAAAAATCGTTCCACCTCTGGTCGCTTTGTGGGTATCATCATTGATGGCATTATTGAATCGCAACTGTGAGTAAGGGGTGAGACAAAACTCTACTATGTGGCTGTTTATCTGAGAAAAACAACAGGATTGCTGATGACCTATCACCCAATTATCAAATAAAAGGTCAGAGTGTGTCATATTAAGTTTAGCTGTTCCATCTTCAGCTGGATTCCAATATAAGGATATTTAAAAATGTTTAGAATCTACAAATTCCATCCCTCTGGTTACGTAATAAAATTAGCTGTTTTCTTGTATTGCTCACAGACTAAGCATTCAGGGAACTAGGACTGATCGCAACACATGAACATGTCTTCACAACCAAATCTTAAGGGCTCTCAGAGCAAAAACTACTCCAGCTTCCACTTCCCGTACCCGCCCTGCCCCTGCTGCATGAGCCGCATTAAGCACCCAGTAAATGTGTGCCAACTGAGTTCTCCAGTCAAGTTTGAATGCCAATGGAAAGATCACAAGCAAATAATTAAAAAAAAAAAAAAAAAACCCTAGAGACCAAATGTTCAGGAAAGTGAGTGCTGAGCAAAATTACTGTCAAAAAATGAATAAACAACGTCATAAGGCAGGTTGTCCTCCTGTGGCTACGCGGTGGGTGTTAGCTACTAGAAACATCATCGTTTCCACGAAATAAGTAAGGGTCCCCAGGGGAGTCCAAACGCATGCGTCGGCATCACCACTCTGCTCATAGAGAGTCATGGCATCTGCAGGGGTTTCAAGTGCAAGACACAGATACTGACATAAGGTAACTTAGGTGCCAACGGGAGTTGGGCAAATCACAGTTATCTCTGGGAGGCTCAAACAATGTGCCTGGGCACAGACAGCCGAGAGCACGACCCAGATGATGCCGCAGAAGCAGTCTGGCGGGTACCTCTGTGACTGTCACAGGCACACATGCGGGGGTTTGCACCAGAGTGCTCCCCCCACCAGCACCGGATGGTCATTGCTGCCGCCTTCAAGCACTGCAGCAGGTGCCCCTGGAGACAAGTCGAAGCTGTGGCTGGTGCTGCTAAATCCTAGCCCCTGGGAAGGACCTGCTTCTCTGCTGCATCCGCTTCTGATTGGAGACTGAGGGTGCCCGCTCATGTGATCGGTGGAGATTTAGCCATGTGCTGTGCCCTAAGTAAGGGAAGCCAGTAAACCGGAATCTGGCTCTTTCTGGCTTCAACAGGAGGAAGAGGACCGTATACCTCACTGGGCGTGCCCGTGTTAAGGAATGATCTTCTCCAAATTTAGGAGACAGTTACTATACTGGGCACACAAAAACAATGACAAGTGTCCACTATAGTCACCATTTCACCAAATCTTGAATCCTCCACAGGGCTGGCTCCCCATCCTTGCCTCTAAGCCAGCCTCTGCCTTCTACTCTACACCTGACCCTTGAACAACGTGGGTATAAATTGTGTGGGCCCATTATACACAGATTTTTTTCCAATAAACACAATGAATGTATTTTCTCTTCCTTATGATTTTCTCAATAACATTTTTCCTCTAGGTTTGTTATAGAATACGGTATATAATACACATAACACAGAATATGTGTTCACTGACTATTTGTGTTATCAGTAAGCCTTCTGGTCAGCAGTTGGCTGCTAGTAAAGTTTTGGGGGAGTCAGAAGTTGTACACAATTTCACCTGCAGGGGGGTCAGTGCCCCCACGCCCACATTGTTCAAGGGTCCGCTGTACTTATGTGTTTTAACAGTCTGCTTACCTATTATTTCTTCCCTAACCTATAAACTTTTTGAGGGCAGCCTCATGTCCCTTCGCTCTTGTATTCTCAGCACCCAGCTCAGTCCCTGGCACAGAGCCGATCAATATTTGACCAATGAACAGAAGTTCGAAACTGGCCTCTTGAAAAGTTACAAAGAAGGGAAGTTAGATCAATGAGAAAACTGCAGTCTCTTAAACTTCTTAACCACAGTCTTCAGGGCACCTGTGAGTCCAGAAATGCTACATGAATGTTTCTGCGCATGTGCGTTTTCTCTTGGGAGAGAGAATCCATTGTTTACGACATTTCCTCAGAGGAATCGAACACTCCAGAAAGAACCACTAATGTAGACAGCACCTATTTATGTTAGAGAAAGACGTGCTCACCCTGAATACTTTGAAAACACAGCAAAATCCTACAACAACAGGGTGTCTCTGGGGAACAGAGCGCCATGTTCCTTCCTGCCTTCATTCATTTTTTAGAAGGATAAAATGTCAGCACCCATACATTTATTAAACTGTAAAGAATGTGGACTCAGTAGCAGAAAAACAGAGCTTGAAACTCAAGTTCGATTTCAGGTTTTACAGTTAGTTGTGTGTCTTAGATAATTAACCAACCTCTCTGAACCTTGCCTTCTTTATGGAGAACTACATGGAACCTGAGCGATACAACCAAACAAGGTTAAATGAGATGGTTTGAGTAAACAGTTGGCAAAGAGAGCTCAACAAACATATGTCCTTTCTGCCTATCAGCAATCACCCAGGCAAGATCTCCAATTTTAATTTGCTCCAGCCTTAGAAAGAAGTCCAGACTTAGAACATTCCACCACTCTTTGTCTCTGATGTCAGCGTTTGGGTGTCCCATGACAGGAGTTGTCTCTTGCTTTCAATGAGGCCTCAGGAACACAGTGACGTGTCAGTTGACAGAGGATAGGGATTGATTTTCCTTATGAGGTCATTGAGGTGTTGGCCAGTGAAGGTCCTTGGGAAGCACATGGCCCCAGGGCTCTCTCCCACAGAAGGAATGACGTGGGGTGATTTGAATCACCAACTAGAAGGACCTGTGGGCAGGTCAAGGCCCCTCTGCTTTCAGAGAAGGGGACCCTCAAACCCCATTTTCCAGAGATTCCTCGCACACTTTCTTGTGCCCCCTTGCACCCCCAACTTTCTTTCCCTTCAGCCAAATAGCCAATGGTTTGAGAACCAGTCAGGGATTCATCAGAAAAGAAGATAAAAAATTACCCACATTTTTGCCACCTCAAAGTCCCAGCATATTCAATATTTTTGAAAAGCACTTTCATCAGAAGGGAGAAATAATGATAAAATAGCTGACAGAGAATTCTTGTGAGTCATTCTCATACGGTGTGGTGTGGCAAATGTCCTGCCGTCTGGTGAACTGAGCTCACTAAACCAACAGGAAGACAAAGGAACAGACTGACCATCACTACATTGGCTGCAAAAGGGACAACCCCTTCCTTGGAAAATATGAACGTTTATTCACAGTTCCAGCTTAGACATGGTGGACCCAACCTTGAACCCTGGCATGCAGATCCTGAGTCCTATTTCAGGGCCATGCGCCTTTGAGACTCTGGAGTGAGTTCAGGATTCCCTGGAAAGAGGTCCGTATTTTGCCACGTATCATGTGCACCCATGTTTCTGTGTGTATTATACATGGTATTATTATATCCATTATTACACCCATCATCTGTAATCATTACATCCATGTATAATGTGCATCCTTATTTTCCCTAAAAACTTTGGGCAAAAAGTGTGCATTATACACAGTAAAATATAGTAATTACTTTGGTTTAAATTAATTAAAAAATAATCCTAATAAAATAAAATGTTGCATGAATTTATGTTCATTGCAGTGTTACTTGTAACTGAAAAAAATAGAAATAATGTTAACATATAATAATAAGGGATAAATGATGTAGCTGTCATTTGATAAAACGTTATTCCACAATTTCAAAATATGATAGTGATGACTAGGTAGCTGCACAGAAGTGCTTATGATATAATATTAATTGAATAAAGCAAAATACAAAATTAAATCCATGCTGTGATTACAATGCGTGCTCAAATTACTTTCTTATGAACAAAAAGAAATAGACATTTTAAGTCATGACAAGTACTCATGACCTTATCCTTTATTTTAATTAGGCTTCTGTCAATGTTATTAGTGTAAAAATTATATGAAGACATGCATTTTCTCAAGCCTTACTGATTACTTTTAATTTATTTGAACATATTTCTACCCATAGAGTCGTAGGGGAGGGTAGACACAAGCGCGTGCTCCCAGCCGACCCAGCACCTCTGCACCCAGCTTCCTCTGTCGGGCAAGGAGGGTAACAGGAGTTGCCTCCTGGTGTTGCCGTGAGGACGAAAGAAATTAACCAAATAATACTTTTAGAACAGTGCCTGACACATGATAAATGTGGTAAATCATCATACGTGTGTACATGTATATGTACACCTAAACGTATATATGTATCTATATGTCTACACCTAAGGCACATATAGATACATTTATATATCTGCACCTATAGGCATATAAGCGTAGATATATAGATACAGAAGGTCAGGAAAAACACAATGCCAAAGCGTAGCTTACAGGGTTGACTCTCCAAAAGATGTGTGTGCCCTTGACGTCTCAGTGTGTCTATGGGTGTGGGTCTCTGTGCAGATGGGTGAGCCCATGCACCTGTCTGTGAAGTTACCTGGGTACCTGTGGATGAAACTTCAGGACCATCTACTCAGATCCTTTCACTGTACCAAGCCGGATGCCGTGGCCTGGAACTGGGGTGTTATCCTCATCAGGTCACAGCATGAGAGCAGAGCAGGTGGGGGTCTGGGCAGACCCTTGGAGCCCTGGCAGCCATCAGGGCTCCTCAGTGGACAGTGTGGCTGGTGGTTAAGTGTGGGATCCGTGGCGACATGGCTGAGGCTGGAGTCGTGGCTGTCACACTCCAGGCAAGTGGCTAAACCTTGCCACACTGTGGTCTCCTTACTTGAGCACCAAGGATAATGGTGGTATCTCACGCACATGAATATCGAACCTGAGAAAACGCACAGAGCGAAAACCAACACATGCCTTCTGTGCTCAGGGTTCCCATGGCGCTGCGATTCACAGTGGGTGTGTTCTGCCGACCAGGGAGCAAGCAAAGGGGCGTAAGCATGGGACTCACGCTTAGTCCCGGGGAAGTAAACAACAGGGACACTTAGGAACTGCCTGTTACATGTGTAGAAATTAATAAAAGCAAATTCAGTTAATTCCAAAACTTTCCTACTTGGCCTGTGCAAGATTATTACCCTCATTTTACATGTGAGGAAGGTGAGTCTAAGAAAGATTGTGTTATTTATTCAATAAATAATTTATGTTAGAAGATAAAGATAGTTAATGAACATGAAAACAACTAAATCTACTAATAATCAATGTATACAAAATACCAACGGGGTAGCAGTTTTTAATTTTAATTTTAATTTTTTCATGTTCAAGTGTCGTTGTCTCCATTTCCCCACCACCACCCATCCCCGTCTCCCACCCTCAACCCCAGCCCCCTTTGTCTTGAGGCGGAGTTGCTCCCAGCAGGGTCTGGAGCCTGCTGGGATCCTCCTGTGGGTGCACCACTCGTGTGGCTAGGTGTGTCGAGCTCTCGTGTGGTCTGAAGCCCACCACCAGTTGTGCTGGTTCTGGGTCCACCTGGGTGGGGTTCTGGTGCAGGCTGATGTCAAACATTGCTTGTGACTGGCCTTGGGCTACCTGTCTGGAGCTACAGTGTTATTCACTATTTGCGGCTGCATCTACTGAGCCTGGGTGTGTGTGTGTGGGGTGCACAAACTGTGCGTGTACAAGGCCAGCTTCCTCTGACTCTGAGCTGGGAGCAGATCAATAAAAGGTCCAAGCTCCCCGAAGTCCTCTTCTTGTCAGCTACTCCACCACCCCGAGGTTGCCTGGTCTTCCTATAGAGCCTTTGGAGGAAATACTGTCGAATGGGCCCGGGTTGGCAGCCATGCACAGCCCCTTCCACAAGGCACAGGCTCAGTGGGGCAGGGCCACAGGGGTTGAGAGGATGGGGCCAGTGGGTCCCCTACGTGGGGGTGGCAGATCAAGCCCTCAATGTGGGGAAAGGGGCCTCTACTCCCGAGCCCTACCACTCAGTCTCTGCCACAGTCTCCAGCTCTAGCTCCCCCAAGAGGAGGGCCCTGCAGGCCGAGGTTAGGTGCAGACGGGCATCCCTCTTCAGGAGCAAGCTGGGCGGGATGAGCCACGGGGACTCAGGACGACAGACCAAAAGAGTCTCCTGTTGGGGTTGGTACCGGCTGAGCCTGCAGGATGGGGGCAAGCACTTCGCCTCCCCCTGCTCTGTAGCCACACAGCCCAGTGCCTGGCGGAGTGCTGGACGGAAGCCTCTGAGGGAGACAGGATCCTCAGGTCTCAGCTCTGAGCAGCGCTCCCTTTCCCCAGTGGAACTGAGCGCAGCGGGGTCCCAGGTGATAATTTAATCACCACTGCAGAAGCAGGTATTTTTTTGAGTAGAAAGTTGAGGTATCCATATCTTTTCCCAGAATGACACTTTATAGGTTATTTCACATAACATGTGAGCAAAAATAGGATATTGTGGCATGTTCTACATCGAAAAAGACAGATACAAGGTAAAATTCCAGGGGGAAAAAATAAGCATTCTTGCAAAAATGTTTATAAGGCTGCAATTCAAATGCCTAACCAAGGATAACAATGTTATTCTTCTGGGAAAATCTCACCCTCTACTTAGGCACCTGCTTTCTTAACTTTTGTTTTGAGTTTTAATTAAGGAGTTAGGTCCCTTTTCCCCAACCTGTAACAACAAGAACCTGGTGGAGTAGGCAGCGTGTTCTGTAACATAGGAGACTGTCTTTGTCTCCTTTTGCAAAGTAAATCTCAATTCACTGGCAGAACCCTCTGCAAGCAGTTTGTACACAGCAATGTTTAGGTGTTTTCCAAGATTAATTGTTTGCTAATATCCCAAATTACCCTCTGTAGGTGCAGGTGGTTGTTTTTCTTCCTGGGGCATAGTGATTTTATTTTGACAAGAATGTGACAAAGGATTAATTGGACCCATTTATTCTTGAAATGTTGGACTCTCGGGGAATTTACTAGTTCCACCTCTAATCAAGAACTAAGCTGGCAAGTGAGTAGTTAGCAAAGCTGGCTGCACATCTGCAAATATCAAATGTCTGCGAACAAGGCTGAGAACACACCCTTTCCCTTCTGGTCAGATGGTTTCATTTAAGATCCAAAGGGTCAAGGGTCACAGCATGACCTCATCAAATTAGACCCAACTGAGAGAGGTGTTTAGCACAACAGAAAGGAAATAATCTGAAGGACATTAAATGCAAATGAAATTGCCATCTGCAAACTTCAAAAACCACCTGACCTAAAAAAATAAATCTCCCACTTAGAGCTGAAACCTAGCCTCCTCCCCTCCTCGAGAGTGGACACAGAAGTTGGTTCTCGTAGCTGCCTGACAATCACTCAACCTGCCAAAATCCATTTGCATTTAATATTCCCCTCCTGACTTTTCCCAGTTGAAAAATCTGACAATGATCTCCCAGGAACAAGAAAGGGAAAGTTCAACCATGAATATTACTCCTTCGCCTCTTGTGCCTGGATGACCAAATTGGTCACAGAAACTGCGAATGTCTCAAACAAGAAGCCCATCGCTTTGGGGCAAGTTTGTGTGACCACTGATGGGAGACGGGGTAAATTCATGGGATGGGGCTGTGAAATGGAGGTCCCGAGGCTGACAGAAATTGTGGTTGATTTTTTATTTATTGAGAATACAAGTCTTTCCCGGCCCAGAGTGGTGCCGGGTTCTGGGGATGCACTGCTCAGCCAGGCCAAAGCAGCCCTCGTCCCTGTGGAGGCCACAGACGATTAAGTGAGGAGGGACTGTGAAGCATGCGGAAGGCTGGTTCCCCATGGTGGTCGCTCAGAAGCACCCCGGCACCACCCAAGTAGGCTCGCCCTGCCCAGCTCCAATCCAGACGGAGTGGAGAGCAAGGCAGGTGGTGGCAAGCAATGGTCCCCGACCCTGGCTCTTGCCTGGAGAACTAGAGTCAGAAAGACCGTTGGGTGAGACTGGCTGGCTCTCTCTGCCCTGTTGGGATGCACGACCTGTGTAGGGCACTTCACTGGCCCGAGTTTCCTCATCGGGATAGAAATGAAGGCTGCTATAGGTAGAACTAGAGCTGTCCCATCGGTCGGAGAACTTTCTACTAACGTAGGCTTCTGGCAAAATCCAGCAAGCTGCTTTGTGAGACGGTGAGCTTCTCCCTTCCTCGCAGAATGAGCTCCTGGATCTGTTCTCGAAAGTGATGGAGGGCCACTAGGTGCGAATGTTGGGAAGTGGGTGGGTGATAGTACAGCCAGTCTGGTTCCAGCATCACAGGGGACAGAGAGAGGTCCTCTTCAGTTGTAAAACCGTGACTCTGTTCATTGGAGAGAAATCACTGTGAACATTTCACCCAACTTACGCTAGAGAAAAACTCTCGTGTGCCCCCAAATATTAGTACACGGTGCTTCCTGTATGCTTTCGAGGATGTGGCCCTGCATAACTTAACATGAGCAGCCCTTTCGATAAAATTTAAAGCTCCTTGAGAGAGTGTCTAATAGCTTCTTCAGTGTCCTCCGATGATTTTGATAGAACCTACACGATCAATAACATTGCTGATTTTGACCAAGGTCTGCGAGATTTCTCCTCATGACGTGCAGGATGCCATTGTTGTTTGTCACTGGCTTTGTCACTTGGTAGCAAATGTTTAATCTTAGGCAAATTTTCTAACATTTCTGAAACTCAGTTTTATTATTTATAAATGAAATTGTAAAAAATTGACACCACAGGCATTTTATAAACTGTAAATAACTCAGAAATGAGAGGTACTACCATTGTTTTCTTATCAATGTTGGGCACCAGGTTCCCTATGGTTGACAGTGAAGAAATATTGGGAACGATAAGAGGGCTCTTCTGGCATCAAGACCCGTAGGTGTCTTTTTGTTGACCCGAGGGATGGATGTTTGACATGTCCCGCTTCAGAGATAATAATGAGCTCACAGTTCTGCCTCAGAACCACAGAGAGGGCAAGGAGAGGTCACAGTTTTAAGAGGACATAAAAAAGGAAAGATGTCTGTCCCGAGTAGTGTTTTGTTTGTCCACCTCCATTGTAGCACGGCGATTCATTGCTCAGAACTTGTTAGTTTATCCTATAGAAGCATCTAGATGCAAGTCAGAACGGGAGAAGTCCATAAGGGAGCTCCGTGTGAGAGATGAGGGAGGTTCATTTGGTGGCCGAGTGCCACCAAGTCTTGGGCACATGGGATCCTGGGCTCAGTATAGCAGCTTTCTCTAAGACCCTCATCAGGAGACACGGATAATCGTGCATGCATGCTGCGTGGGTGCGTGCGACAAGGGAGTGGCAGGGAGGGCAACGAGAGCAGCGGGGAGGAGAAGGACCTAGGGGTGAAGAGCGTGGAGGGCCTCACCGAGTGGAGCTCCACCATCATCTGCAAATACGTAACTGTCAGGAAGTCTTTGAAGCTAGTTCAAGCATCCAAATAAGACAATGGCTGAATCAGAGGCCCTCGGAAGACTTGGCAAAGCTACAAGAGGAAAGTTCATGGGATTAGGCAGTGGAAGGCCTGGGTTTGGAGAACCAGCCCTATCGTTCATGGGTTATGCGATACTGCACAAGTCACATCACCTGGCTGAGCCTTGCTTTCCTCGTCTGTAAAATACAGCACTGATACTTATCTCATAGGATGAAATAAAAGACTCATGACAGAAATCCTTAGTTAAGTGTTATGCAAATGTCAACTTGTTTATGGCCCCAGAAGGGAAGGGAAAAGAACAAAGGAGCAGAAAATGTGCAAGGAAGTAAATAATAATTTCTCTCTAGTAAAATTGAAGATGAAATATTATTTTTGCATGCATCAATACATAAGGCAGGAACATGTAGATGCTGGCTGATAAGTAAGGGACTGGACCTCCATGTTGGTGTTTTGGCCTAGGCAGATGGGATACGAAAATACGTCCCATGTTTCTGGGATCAAGAAACTTCTTGGACCCAGGGGTGATATAGGATAACTTCATTAGCCTGGTGCTTGCTAGGGAAGGAGCAGGAGGATTTGGGCGTGAGGCCTAACTGTCATCTTCTTGGGTTGGGGATGACGACACCTCATCGATCTTGTGTCATTTCGGAAAATGGCCAATCACCTCCCTGCCTTGGAATTGGGTCAGGGAGCAGTGATCTAAAGAGGCATTTGTTAGCAGGGAGAACGCAGTCGGTGCAAGAGCAGGGGATTTATGAATTTGAGCCCAGGAACGCTGGGCGTGGGGGCGCACATCTGGCCACAAGATGCTCTCTGGCTGCCTGTGGATGAAGAAGCTTGGTCAGAGGAGGTCACGGCAGGTTCAGCGGGATTGCATGGGGTGGGGGCTGCAGTGAAAGTAAACAAGCCGCCCTCATGGCTTCAGGCTCCCCCCCAAAAAAAGATGAGAAAGGAGGTGTGCTCACATTTGTTTTCAAGATCATGGAAATATTTCTAAGCTCTGGGAAATGCAAAGTTGACAAATCCCTCTCATCAATCAATACTGAAAATCTTGTATAAAGACAATGACAACTAAAAAGCTACTGAAATTAGAAGAATATTGCTCTAAAATAAATGCTAAAAGGGTTAAAAAATATCTATCTCTATGGGCTCTCATTCCTGCAAAGCAACTCAACAATCAATTCCACATCAGTTCTACTGAAAAACTTTGCTGTTTTCCTAGATTGATGTTAAAAGTTATATTGGTATAGATTTGAGTGAACTTGATTTGGCTATATTCTTTGTATTTTTTAAATTCAAAAGTATAAATTAGTAGTAGAGAGAATTAATAAATGAGGACAGGAGGTAACACTGACCAATCTGCAGTCCTCCAGTAGGGGAAGGCCCACCTTCCACTCCCCCAAAAGTTCATGACTTGGCTTGGGATTGGGTTCCCAAGGGGATAATTTATTAACGGCACTTTTGCAGTGACCACCAGTCCTAATGCCGTGTTAAAGAGAAAAAAAAATGTGTTCAGCAACAAGGTAGACTTGGTTTTGCGTCTCCTGAGCTTTGCAGGTGGGGGGCTGGTCTCTAAACTCATCTCTGGGTGTGGAACGTGCTCTCCATGTGAGCGGTTTCAATTCAGTCTCTGCACCTCTGTGTGACTTCATTCGGATTTCTTATGGGGAACTTTCTTCCAAGCCCCAGGCAGAGTCCTAAGCAGAGAGATACCTCCTTGTTGCTTTCCTTCTAAGATCTGGATCTTCGTCTTCTAAATCCCTGCTCAGGGTTTCAGGTTCTAGCTTCTGACGCTGCTCAGGCCTTAAAACCTGTGACCTTGCAGCAGCCCCTCAGCAGCTGGCAAGCTTCCTGCACTGGTTTTGCGTTTGCTCTTTTTGCTCTTGCAACTGAGCGTCTTCTTTTCCTTTCCTGCCCCAACTCAGCTGTGCATTTTCTTTGTTTGTTTGCTAGCTGGATTTGTTTCTTTGCTTCTTATCCTTAATTTCCAGGGGGTGGTAGCAAGAGAGATGGCATGGCTCAGATCGCTGAGTTACCGGACCTGGAAGTTCACAATGAGGTTGTTAAAATTTCTTCTTCCAGGTTTCTCATGGAATTAATTTTTATAATATTACCAAACTTCCATCTCTTTCTGCCACAGGAGTAAAAATGTATTCTGGAAATTGGCCAGGCCCAGTGGTGCAAAAAGCAAAATGCTGAAAAGGAGAAAGGGTTCAAGTCTTATCCCTGTCACTTCCAAGCCACGGGACCTGGGACGAGCCACTGACCTCGATCTATTAGACGAAGCAGACTGTGCCAGCCCTTCACAAACAAGGTGTGGCTGTTATAGAATGGGGAGCCGTTGCTGTTTCTCATTTGGTTTTCACCAGCGGCAATGCTGGGGTGCCTGGCTAGGACAGCGGCGGGGCGCAGAGGACAGCTCTACTGTACATGGAAGGAAGACCTGCTATAGAGAGAAGATAGAACAAACCAGTTTTTGAGAACTATGAAAATAAGAGTCAATTGGCCCCGGCTGGTGTAGCTCAGTGGATTGAGCACGGGCCTGTGAAGCAAAGGGTCACTGGTTTGATTCCCAGTCAGGGCATATGCCTGGGCTGCAGGCCAGGTCCCCAGTGGGGGACACATGAAGGCAACCACACACTGATGTTTCTCTCCCTCTCTTTCTTCCTCCCTTCCCTTCTCTCTAAAAATAAATAAATAAAATCTTAAAAAAAAAAAAAGAAAGAAACTACAACTTGTGTTTAAAAAAAGAGTCAATCAATGAGATAGAAAATACTTTTTTATTAAGGTAGGGAAAAAATAATGTTCTCCTGGTATTTCCTGTATCGGACCGTGGAGTGTGGTTTTCTATGCTCGCTGTGGACTCGCACAGCACGCGTGTCTCACCCACTTCCATGTGTTTTGTCATCGAATGGAACCCCAGCTCTGGGTCCACCGAGACGGATATGTCTGGCTACCTAGGCAACTTCCACCTGATGCGTTTTCCCATCGAGTATTCCCTCTGGAGCATCCTCCTTCGTCAAGCTGGACAGACGTTTTCAGTGGAGTAAGGTTGTGCTTCCCGTCTTTGAAGTGAAAACATTTCATGTCAGTGTGAAACACGTGGTCAATAAAGACAAAGTGTATTCCACTAGAAGTCTGGGGCCTGGAGTCAGCCAGAGAGAGGCACTCTTGTCCATTTCCCCACACATTGAAGAGGAAGTGGGAAAGGCTTTTTTCTTTTTCTTTTTTTAAATTATTATCAGCACTGCATGCTTTTTTCCACTTAGGTGAGAAGTCAGAGAAAACACCTTGGTTACCAAAGATTTTCAAGCCGGTGTAAGGTGTCTTCTTGCACCTTCTGTCCGGGAGAAGAGAGGGGTAAGGCAAGGGCCGGCTCTCCAAGAGGTGACCTACTGTGGGCCGCTGTGGGCAGAGCAGCGGACGCTGGGGAGGGGAAGCGTTGGGGCACTGCACATGCTTTATGTCAGTTTCTGCTCTCAGGAAACTTGTTTAGGAACAGTAACCAAATAGGTCAAAGTTTCAAGGGTTTCCGAATCAGCTCTCTCAAGGGTTTCCGAATCAACTGTAACCGCCCCAATACTGATCTTCCCCAGTTAGGATATTCATTGCTGAAGGTCCAGGCCGGTGGCGATCTTTAACACCATTCTTAGTTCATCACACCTAATTTGTTTATTCAATTTTTACTCATTAAAGAAACATCACTCTTCCAAGCTGAAACTGGTCAAAGTTTTGAAAAATCTACTTCATAGTGACTATTAAGTTTAAGACAGAACTTGGTGTTTCTCAGAAGAGTGTCTGGACACTCTCCAGGGCAGCTCAAAAATTGCCTGAAATTTATACCCGGAAGAGCCTGTTGTCCCTAGCTAATGACAACGATGTATGAATTTTTAAAGTAATTGACATTTAAAAAAAATTCTTTACTTTGTACTTTTCTAAATGATGCAAATGCTTTAGAAGAAATATGTATCACTTTTATAAAAAAGTAATAGTTTTTCTGTGCTTGCTTTGGCAGCACGTACACTACAAAGTAGTAATTTTTTCTTAGCAAGTGAGGAGCAAATAAATTAATAATGACTAATTCTAGGTATTGGACATATACAGATGATTGTCATTTTCTTCTCTGCACTATTTTACATCTTCTATATTTCCCCAAGTTAAACAAGTATTAATAGTAATGCTAAAGTGGAAATAATGCAGCAATAACATAATCATTGCTGTCTATAATTTTAAGCAGCTTTTCAAAGAGACGTTTTATTGAATGTCATCAATTAACTAAACACACAAATATGTAAGTTTTCAAAATCTATCTTATTAAGTCTTGAGTGATAGATTTTCATCACAAAGATATATGAAATTTTTAAGCTCAGATAATTTATGTGTTTTAATTTAAGACATCTGTTTTTCATTTGACTAGTTAAAATACCTTCTGTACAATGTTTAGATTTTTTTTTTTTACTCAGCATCATTTTAGCTTGACCATCCTCTGAGTTTGAGAATTTGTAAAAGTCCCAATACATTGAACGTGTAAATCATTTGAAAAAAATACGAATTGACAACTCTGTCCTGTCGCACCCCATCATTCCCGAGCTGCAGGGATGGGTTCTCGGGAGGGATCATTCCTCATGTCCATAAAACCATTCCCTCCTTTGACGATAAAAGCGACCAGTTCAGAGTTTTACAGAGTTACTTTTCCTTCCTGTGTGCCTCTCTGGGAGTTCGCTTTACTTTTCTAGATTCAAGCCCTGCAGTGAAAGGCAAGAACATGTCATCAACATGCACAAGCGTCCACTGGGTACAAGAACTATTCTAATTACTACAGCAGAGTGTGAATGAAAAACATAGTTAAGTCACCAAGGAGCTTGTAATTTACTAAAGAAGACAGAGATGTAAATGATTCATCTAATAATGGCAATCTGTAGTAAGTGCCTTGATAAGGCCATGAAGATAAGTGAGAGTGTAGCTCAAGAAGAGATTAATTCTAACTGTAGAAGGGAGAGTCGAGAAGTCATTCGAGCCAGTGTTCGAAGGGTGGAGGGTAGGGGATGCACATTCCAAAAGGAAAGGCTGGAATAAGCAAAAAGGACTACACAGAGGGAGACAGGAAACTACGGCATGCACAAAGAATCACAAGAAGGCTATTGTGCTTGGTTCTTGGACGTAGATCTGAGAGAGCTTAGCTGTAGCGGACTTTGAAAAAACTTCGGGTCAGACGATGAAGAGACCTGAATAGCATATTAAAGAGTTTGAAGTTTATTTTAGGTAATGAGGGAGAATGGGCTTTAAAGGTTTTGGACATAAAAATGACAAGATCAGATCTGTGCTTTAGCAGGATAACTGCCCAACAGAGTGATAGACGGATTAGAAGAGGGATACACTGGAGGCATGGACCAGTTATGAGGATACTGTAATGGTCCAAGGGAAGATTGTTTAAAAGGCCTGAATTAAAATAGCAACAAGAACACATGGAAGAAAAGGGATAGATATTTCAGTCTTTGAAGAAGATGTGTGGATAACTGAGAAATCTATTAGATGAGAACTATGTTTTTAACTTCTTGATGACCATACATGGATGGGACTGGAAACCTGTAATATTGAGACATTGAGGCTTTCCTTGCATTAATAGCGAACAATATATGAAAATGATCCCAAATGAGGATTTTAACAACCAGGAAACAGAAAAGTATGTTTTTGTTGAAAAGACAGTATATCCTAAAAGCTTTGATTGTTCAAAATCCTACATACTGCTCGCTTAAAAATATTTCTCATTAGTGCAATTTACCACCCTCCAACAATATTGCAGTGATGATAGCTACATCTTTGTTCACATTCTTAATTATTTATTTAGGATAAATTACCAGGATAAAGTGGACTGTTCAAAGGGTATGAATTTTTCTAAGGCTTTTTATACGAATTATCAAATTATACTGCAATTTATATTCCCACCAACTGATGTATGTGAATGCTCACATCTCTGAATGATTGGCAGCAATGAGAATTATCTTTTATATTCTTTAATCCATACCAATTTAATAATGTAAAAATGGTTTTAATGGTTTCTGTCAAATGGTTTCTCATTTGACAGAGAGAAAACCTCATGTACTCCAACCACATTGTTTAAAAGCTGACAAAACGTAACAAAACAAAGATGATGAATGCATAACTGAGCCAGAAACTGGTAAAAGAACGCACTCACTCCATGCCAGGTAAAAGCAGAAGCTGAGGAGCCCATGGGAATGGAAATGAGCATGGGGGAGGGGACTTCCTGTTCCCACCGGAAGGTGAAGGCAGTGCAGGGTACAGGCCCTCAACACAGCCGGAGTTAGAATGATGCTCTGTGCATATAGTCTGGAGAAATAAAGAGCTGCCACTTCCTTGACAGAGGGACAAAAAAAAGTCTCCCATAAGCCCATGGACATAATAAGGAAGCCTGTCAGCCAAGTGGGATCAGAGTAAAAATAGCACCCCCTTTAGACACTGGAACAGGACCCCTGGCACCCCAACGTGGTCAGTCTCGACGGACCAGTGAGGTACAGGCATCCCAACTGAACAATTAAGTTAGAAAGACCCCAGACCAGCAAAACCTGTAGGAACCTACAAAAGTAAAAACTAAATTGCTATGTGGAAATGCTTTTACAGACGAGATAATGGGACGTCCAGAAAAACAACCACTGCTAAAGATGGGCTCACAATGGAAAATTACAGACTCAGTAAGGAAACCATGGTGGAGAGTCAAGACACCTAATAATGGAAAAATATGTACTCCAAATATGGGAAGAGAATAATTTTAAAGAGAGAGGAGGAGAACACTACTGAGAGAGAGAGAGACATGCGCGCACACACACATACAGATGACTTGAAAACTAACTAAAATAGAATTTTCAAAAACAAAAATATTCAACTTACAGGAAAAATAGTGTTTTAGATACAGGTATACTAAAGCTCAAATTCAGAAAATAGAGAGCATAAAAACCAGTTATCTGATCACAGAACAATTAAGTCATAATTCAAATATAAAGTATGGTCTAAAAAATGGAAATGAAAAACAAATTCCAGTTATAAATCATTCATAAGGTATAGAAGAAATCACAATGAAAATTATGAAATAAAATTTACTTATTAAAAAACAGGAAAGGATGGGGGAAAGAAGGAGCTATTTCATTTAGAAAGCTAAAAATAAGAGCAGAATTAATGAAATACAATGTGATGGAAAAAGATTGTCAATAGAAGTGCTTCAAAATTATTATGAAAATAGATAAATCTCTTTCAAGATTGTTTAAGGCAAAAAGGAGGCACAGATAATGTTAAGATCCAAAAAAGAGCATGAAACTACAGGGGAGATATTTTAAATCATATGAAGATTCCATGAACAGTATTTATGCTAATAAATTTGAAAGATTAAATGAAATAAAAATTTTTACAAGAATGAAAAGCCTGTGAAAATGACATCGTAGGCTGCAGAGAAGATTCAAAGGACTCTTTAGACAAATAATTAAACGGAAGAGCTGAATAGTGTTGCTGGCTGTCAGGTCAATACACAGAAAAGCAATAGCTTTTCTACATGGTACCACTCATCAACAGAATAGGTAAGACAACACAATTATGGCACGCACAATATCAGTAAAATCTGTGATGAACTTGGTAATACATGTAACAAATCTGTACAGTAGGCTTATAATGAAAATAAAAAACATGGGAAAAGATATGATCAAGTAGAATCAACATTAATGGATTAATAGACTTAATGTTATAAAAAATAAGCATTTTTCCCAAATGAAACTCTAAATTTAAGGCAATTCTAATGAAAATTCCAATAGGTATCTCAACCCAGTAAGGAAATCAATCTGAATTTATGAGCAAAGTGAAGATCCAAGAATTACCAAGAAACTTCTGGGTGTGGAAGGGAGGAATAAGGAAAAGGATTTGCCCTACTGGATATGAAGTCTAATTATAAGTCACAGTAATTAAAATGGCTTGAAGGTGGTGGAGAACTTGAAAACAGATGGATGGAATAGACTGGAGAGCAAAGCGTAAATGAGAACCTGGTGTACGTCAGAAGGGACGTCACCAATCAGTAGGAAGATGACGAACTCTGCACTTCACAGTGTTAGGGGTGACTGTGTGCCCATGATAGAAAACTTTGATCTTTATCTCACAC